>VWZT01007078.1:432615-694209 GCA_013397055.1 Pachycephala philippinensis | reverse complement strand
AGTTAGTACTTTTGATATTTCTAAGTTTTTTTTTTTTTTTAAACATTTATGTAGAACACCACATAATTGCAGAAAAGATAATAGTCACATACCCTAGGGCTTGGTGTACACTTATGTTAAAAGTACAGCTTTTATTGGCAACTAAAGTAATAACCTTTCCATGTCAAATTGCTTTAAATTAAACTTAAAAAAAAAATGCTGGCTGATACCCACACTTAGTAATTGTCAAACATTAGCATAATGTGGAATACTAAAGCTGCTTAAATCTTGGGTTTAAAAATAATTATTTACTTAGGTAAATTCTCTATTCAAAAGCATAATATCGTATTTTTTTTCACACAGTCTCCCCGATGTATATGTTAAAATGCAGACCTGAGCTTGACATGGAAGTGGGGCCGAATGTTACCGTGGTCTCTGAGAGAAAAAGGGGGATTTTATACCTTTAGCTCGTCCGTCCATCATTGCTCACCCAGAAAGAAAGGTTTTAAGGTTGCGCCTCTGAAGGGAGAGGTGCTGTGGGTGACATCTGGTGACCCAAGGACAGTGACCTGCAGTAGCTGCTGCTCGTACCCCCCGCTGCAGCCCCGGAGTGCAACATCATGTTCCTGGTGCTGGAAGACATCTGGGAGACAGGTGTCTGGAGGATGTGGGTGCGCAAGGCCAAGGGCAGCAAGTCAGTGAAGTGTTTCATCCAGGTGCACTTTATTTTTCTGTCCCAGCACAGAACTGGAGCACACGTGCTGGAAACCATTCAAATTTCCAGTGTGAAGCAGGAGACGAGACCTTGCACTGTGAGATGTGGCTCTCAGGGCTGGCTGCTGCATGTGAAGGAAACTGGACCTACCAGGTGCTGAGTACACAAGTTCTCCTGGTTTTCTGCTTTTTGGGAGGCCCAGGCTGTGACATGCCCAGCTTGTGGAGTCCATCCCATTGCCAGCACTTCCCTGTGAAGTCCACCACAGCACTGTGAGTCTACCAGCTCTTCCCCAGAAACATGCCAGTGTTATACTGGCAGTTCAGGAAAACTTATTTTGGAACATTTTCTTAAAGAAACCAGCAGTGCCCTTATTAGGGCACAAGGTTTTTTGGCAAATTCCCACATCTTTGGCTAGCAAGTTAGATAGGGATTGCCCTTCCCCCTGCTTTAGGGAGCAGGAAGCTCTGGGAGGCTCTTGTTGCCTTTCCAGTGGCTTTCCAGAGGAACAAAATGGAGCAGCAGTACCCAGTCACAAGAAAGTTATGAACTTCAAGAGAGTTAAACAGTTGCTGGGAGGGGAAACACAAGGAGCTGAGGACTGAAAATTAGGTAACTTTCCCAGCCTTGCCTAATATCATAAGTGTTTTACACTGTAATTATAAATCTGATTATATACTAATTTCCACACTGTTTCAATTCTTTAAAGCAGGGAAGGAAAGTACATGCTCTTCCTTGGAGAACCCTAATGCAGTCCTACAGCATATGCCTTCTCACCACAATAGATTGGAATTCCTCAAAATTCCTGAATAACAGTGAGTGTTTGCAGCCAGATTCTCACCTACCTGGTGTCTTTTTTACACTGTAATTATAAATCTGATTATATACTAATTTCCACACTGTTTCAATTCTTTAAAGCAGGGAAGGAAAGTACATGCTCTTCCTTGGAGAACCCTAATGCAGTCCTACAGCATATGCCTTCTCACCACAATAGATTGGAATTCCTCAAAATTCCTGAATAACAGTGAGTGTTTGCAGCCAGATTCTCACCTACCTGGTGTCTTTTCTCCATTCACATCTCTTTCCTTTCTCTAGAGCTCTCCTTTCCCCACCTGTCCTACCTGACCTCTTCCCCTCCTCTGCTGACAGTGCTCCTGCTGCTGCCCCACTGCACAAGGTGAAAGAAGCACCCTGGAGAAGGACAAAGCAGAGTGTTTGTTGCCCACAAATGCCTCTCAATGCCAAGGCCTGGATTTAACCTTCATTTACTTGCCCCCCAAATGACTCCATCACAATCCATGTAGCTGCTGGTACCAGGACTCCATCAGCCGTAGCAGAAGCAGGAAGGCTCTTGTTGATGGGTGAGTACAGGTAACTGCAACCTCAGTTTCTTCCTGTTTGAAGACATGAAGGTGTTCTTGAATGTATGCTGGATGTGGGGACGATATTCCTTCCCCTGGAAGATGTCCTTTGGGACACAGCCCCACACTGCAGCTGCAAGTGCTCTCTGCCATGCTCTGTTTGCTCCCCTCTCTCCGGCGTAGCAGGCTGTGTACAGACACACTTTGTGTCTTTAGGAAGCCTCGTTAATTCACAAGATACATATTTTTTTTTTCTCAGGTTTGTAACAGCTTCTTAAATGTGTAAACTGGCATTTTCAGATTTGTATTAAAATACTGAGAAATAGATTTATGTTTCCATTGGCTACTTCCTATGTCCAGACAGACTCCTGACACTCCCTTACATGTACAGTTGTTGCATGAATGATGCATTAACGCATGAGAGAAGCCATTCACTTGAAACTGTTCACAATGATTAAGAGTTTTAATTACAACCCTGATTGAAACAAGGCTTTTGGTAAATAGCAAAATGGCAAAAGCTATGCTGTTCCATTACAAGCCTCCCTTGATGACAGTGTGGTTTCTCTCTGTTACTCCTCTTATTGTCATTTCACTCATCCAATTCTGATGTTCAAATCCCACCTAAGAAATGGTAACAGGCTCTACTTCAGTGCTTACCTGTGAATAAGGTGTTGGAAGTGTTGGTTTACTTTTGACATGCTGCAAAGTGCCTATGCTGTAACAGGAATTAGATGTAGGATTTGGTTCACCATTACATATTACTTTTTCCAGACATCAGGTAGACGTATTCAGCATCTTGCATGAAACCACGTCAATGCCTTTCAGCAGGAATTCTCAGGGCAGTGTGATGATCATCTGGGAGACCACTTTTCTCCTCCTTTGCAGGGGACTGTTGCCTCTGGTGGCAGAAACATTGGTTATATTTAGATCCTCCAAGCAGCACCACGCAGAACACAAGCTTCAATGAACTTCAGCATCTTTCTGTCCAAGCATTTCACAGGCTTCTGGATAGTCTACATACATTTTTTTTTTTTTAAATTTCTAATTTTAAACAGATCTTTCACTGCAGAAATGTTGGAAAGTCTCTTCTCAGTGCTAGAAATGGCTTGAGTGGGTCGCAGATGCTCGGGAGTCATCCTCCCTCCTTTTCTCCTCCGGTACTTTCTGGAGTTAGTCTAAGTAGTCCTGAATGAAGAAGCAAATCTTCTCTCTTCCGAAGCTCCTCATAAATGTGCTTGCAGTTAATATGAGTCCTTTTATATTCCCTCCTTTCAAATTCTTTGGATTAAAACAAATACCGTCTGGTTCTTTTAGCTCTTTTGATTATATATTCAGAACTATTGTGTATCCTGGAAAAGGAATTCTTTTCAGTTTTCACTTTTCTTGACAACAAGCTGAAAAATTTCCCCAAATGAAAATTTCCTGCAAAAGTCTTGGTTTGTTCCAAGACCCATTTTTCAAATAAGTAACGTTTTGATGAAAAAATGCCAACCTGTTCTACTTAACAACTGTTCGTAGAACTGACGAGAGAAAAACAAGGAATTGGAGAAAAAAATTACCGAGTCTTTTATGTAGAGTTAATCTTTGAATATTCCTGTTGTTTCGGTAACAGACAAGATGTTGGTACAAGTAGATGAATATTTAAACATTAGCATTGACACTGACTTATCTTCTCGATAACATATTGATCGTGTTCTTTCTATAGAGATTATTCCGGACTTCCCATGGAGTCAGGGAGCAGCTTAATGAAGTCACAGGCTGGGTGTTTATGTAGGTATTTCCTTAGAGGTTGGTTACACAATCCGTGCACAGAATAAATCCCCACAGATACACCTCAAATGCAAAATCAGTCCATGTTTCTGCCTTTTTATCACGGGTAGCACGTGTGATTAGGTGGAGATGTTGGTGCTGTGATGCAGTCTTGACTTAATAGCTGTTATTCATTGCATCTAAAATGACCATTAGCTTTTCTTTTTACCAAGGCTTCTGGGAGCTGATTCAGGCTCTCCTTCCTATGGAAATTGTTTTTCAGGCATCAAAATGATGCCTGAGAAGAAAAAAACACCACAGCCCTTCCCAGAGACACCCGTAAATCTGTGTCCATGCTTTTGGGAAGTCTCTGAAGGGTGCTGTGCCCAGAAGGGTGTCCCAGTGCAGGATCTGGCACCAGGTGAGAGGATGACTGCAGGCAGCCATCGCTGCTACAAAACCTAATGGCAAAATAAGTATCCTGCTTGGATTAATACAGGATCTGTGTTGTATTAGTGGCACCAAATGAATTTTGCAGTGGATGAAGATGTATGGAAAGAGAGGTTCTAAAACGAAAAACATATTTATTGCAGTAGGATATACGCTAGTGTCTTTCAAGAGAACTTTTTTTAAAAAAAATGTACAGTGCTAGGAAGGAAAAACATAAGTACACAATAAATCATGACTCAGAGCAAAACTCTCATTGACTTTTAGAGGAAGGCAGGATTTAATTTTCACTGTAGTTATTAAGAAATGCCTCTTATGTGAAGATGAGAAGTGGAGAACACTGATCTGTGGGACAGTGAAGAGTTGTTAATGCCATTAATATTTAAAGTGGACAGTACGTTTGGAGTTCTTCTTATAAATAGCGGCTTTTTGCAAGCTTTGCAAAGTCATGCCAGTGCTCCAAGACCCTAAAAATCTTCAAAGAATTATTTGTCAGCCTTGCAGTTCTCATCCTCTTTCTTGCAGTTCTTGATGTCAGGCAGGAGGGCTTCTTCCAAAGGGTGTTCAGGGCAGTTGCAGTTTTGGGCTGCTGAAATTATTTTCACAGGGAAGGTGCTCCCAGTGAGGTTGGAGATGCCAGCTCTTGGTGGGGCAGGCATCTCTTCTCCCCATTAGTGCTTTGGGGAACAAGCAGGCAAGTTTCTGAAGCTGGGGAGCGTGGCCTTCCTCTGCATGCAGAAATGCTGCTATCCCAAGCTCAACGCCATCCCAAAGTGATAATGGAAACCACTAATTCCCCAGGACATTTTCGTGCTTCTCTGAACATCAGCATCGAGCAATAGGGGAGACTTTATGTCACGGGATTGCTCTAAATATAGTCTGGCAAATTGTCTTCCTTGTCCAGGTTCCATACAGGCATTTTTAGGTTTCAGTCCAATTAGGTTTACCCCTAATTTGAGCTCCAGCCTTGAATGAACCCTATATTTGGAGTCAAACTGGAGATGTATGATACAATTTTTGATAATACAAGGATCTGAAATTTGGACAGTGCCAGAATAAATGCATATATTGATCCAGGGTTGTTTTAAATTAAACTGGATTCCCTTAAAATATTCATGAACTGGAAAGGGTCAGTTAAAAGCTTCAAGCTAAGAGATTTATAGCAGACTTATCAAAGCAGATGCGTTTTGCATCATTTCTAACTTTTGACTGGTGAGAAGTTTAGATTTTTTATAAATACATATACATTTTCTCTAGCAAATGTGTGTGTATATTTATATAGATATAATTTTTTTCAAATACATCCCCATATGCACCCTCACTCTCAGAACATTTTGCTTTTACTCTCCCGGCGTTTCAGTTACTTGCCTCAGCTGTGCGCCGTGTTGCCTTCCAAATGCAATGCATCATAAATTCATGATGGTTTGCCAAGTAAAAGAGGGCATTGAGCTTCTTTATGAAGAGGATATTTTTGCAAACTGGACCTCATCTATATCCCAGTGGAATTTTCTGATGCTTCCCTATTACTCCCGTACAAAACTTTTAGGGAGTTATAGATCAGACATCAAAAACAGTAATTAAAGTCCAACTTACTCCTCTTCAATATCTGTCTATCCTTTTCATTAGGGAGCAGAGACATACCCTTCCTCTCCTATAGCAGTCAGTTTAATGACCAGCCATCAGCTCTTCTGCTTCTCAGATTTCTAAACCTTCCAGGTTGAAGGATATTGCTTGTGCTGTAGTGTGTCCTGTTGGGTGTGTGTCCTGTCAGTCCCCCACACACAGCTGGGTATTCCAAAATATTGGCACACGTACAATGACGTGCAAAACAGCAGTTACGAGGTGACCAGTTTGGGTTTGTGCTTGGAGTCTGGATGGATGAGGGCATTGAAACTGAACTGGTGCCTGTTTGCTGGGAGGAGTCACAAGGGACTGGGAAATTCTGAAATGTCTGAAGTAAGCCTGGTGTCTTTTAGGGATGTAATTTTTTTATTCAAGCATGTTTTGAAACCTTCCAGAGTGAAATAAGCCTAAAGAGGGCTGTGTGGCACTGACCATCAAGCCAAGTTTGGTACTGGAGCTCATGGCATTGCTGCAGTTTGTAGCAGTTCACCCTACACTCCACACACATCCTGCTCCTCTGTAATTTGCTCTTCTCTGTTCATATCACCCAGATCGCCATCTGAAAACCTACTGTAAACAATAAACAATAAGAACACAGCACAATTTTCCTGGAAAACACATCTCCTTGGACTTTTGGTTGGTGTTGTTTTGTTAGTTTGATTTTGAGCATTGGCAGAACTTCGCTGCAATGCCTCCAGATGCTTCAGCTAATTTAGAGTTAGAGGAAGTTTCCAAAAAACCTGGAGGGAGGAGAAACCTACCCATAGCAAGGGGTGGATCTTGTTCCTAGAATGGCTTAGCAACGGGCTTCAGTGCCTTATGGAAGAAAAGCAATGCAAGTTTGGTAGACCTGACCTCACACGTAGGAAGGGTTTGGCTGTGTAAAGATCTAATGGACCTCTGTAAATTCCTTTCAGCTTTGGGAATGGGGCTGAGAAAGCCCTGTGCAAAGCCACACTTCAGTGGTACCAGCACTGGTCTCAGAAGGAGGCACAGGATGCTTTAGGGAGGTCCTGGGTCTCCCTGCTTCAGGAGACAAGGGAGCTTTTAGCACTGGCAGATGAGAGCTCACACAGAGTACAGCCGAGGAGTTTTCATTAGTCTGTGACCTCTCCTTTATTGACCTCGGATTTAATGTCCTCCAGAGCAGAGAAAGTCCTGAAGCTCTTGCTAGGATGATGGGCCTTTGCAGAGATCTGGCTCTTCACTGCTATTTAAGCCTTGGAGGGGTAATTATGCTACAAGTGATTCACAAGCAAGAGAAAGCTTGTAGGCTTTCAGCTGTCTTTAATTTTACATTAGACAAAAAGTGATAAAGAACTTGTTTTCTGTAATCTATGGATTTAACTTTGAATAGCAGGTGGTAAATGTTCCAACAAATATGTATATATATCAAATCAGTGAGTGCCCAAATATTTACATCTTCAGCCAAACAAAGGCTGGAGACTCACGTTGCCTGAGGGGAAGATTGTTTTAGAGAAACAGGTTGAAAGGAAATCAAGAATGGGAATTACAAATCCTCTTTTGGAGATGAGGGGTTGTGGTAGGGAGGAATCACGTTCCTGATAGATCACTGGCTCGGGGAGATAAGCCGGATTGCGGACGGGGTGTCCCGTTGTCTTTTGGGCTGTGGCCTTGTTTCTCTGAGTACTGTGCACATTTGAAATGAAGTCTGCACAAGGAGCACGCCAACAGTAGTCAAAGTTTGTACCAGCTTTCCCAGCATGGGCTGTCAATCTGGTTGCATGGCAAGGGGATGTGATCTGTAGCTGATGTATGGATCTGTGTTGGATGGCAACGCCAGCAAGTCTATCAGTTCTCCATTGCTAGGGTGGCAATCTGTGGGGACAGCATTGGTTTTATGGTGGCCCATGAGCCCCAGAGGTCTGGGAACTCTCATATTTGTATTCTAAAGCCCAGCAATAGGGAGACTCATCTGCCATTTACAATTTTCACACTGGTCTGGCATTTACAATCTAAGAATGGCTAAAATGATGATACGTTGCATTTACCAGAGGGCTGCTAAGCAGAGATTAAACTTCTCTGGATAGTGAAGTTTGTCCAGATGTCCAGTCCCTTCTTGAATCTTATGAGGTTGTAGGATTCAAGGGCTTTCCGTTGCACTTGAAGAAACTGGGAAAATACAACTAACCATCAATTTTTAATTTCCTATTTTTAATGTTCTCTTTATGTTTTGGCTCAGGGAGACCAAAAGTCCTAGTTGATCTCTATTACCTGCTTCTCTTGTATGTCCTTTCCTTTAAGGTAAACAATTCAACTCATTTCCAGCTCTTTCCATAAAGATTTTTGCACAGTTTTGATTATTCTATCACTCACCTCTAAATTACTTTTGAGCAATACCGGTGTGTCAGCCCAAAACACAGGTTCTGATCCATACACTGGAACAATTCATCAAATTTTGTGTCTTCTTCTGTCAAAGCTGTGCATCATTTGCATATGCAGAACTTCAGTTGGACTTACAGAAGTTAGTAGTATATTTTCCAACTGAAAAGCTCCCTGATTTTTTCCAAAAGGTGTTGCATGTCTCTGTTGCCAGATTATCGTTGTAGAGGACAAAATCTTTTATATGTCTGTGCACTAATGGGAATTCTTAATCTTCAGGAAGCTTTTTGTACAGCATCAAGAAATACACCATTAGAATAAGGCACAAGATTAAAGTCTGCCTTTGACCTTTGTTTGTGGGCTATTTACAAGGAGCTGGAACCAGACTTGCATTGTACTGCCTGAGCAGTGCAAAGATAAGGCAAGTGCAGGATAAATGCCAGGATGAACAGGTACACTTTGCTAAGCTTTGGATGTGTTCAGTGACAGATGCTGCAGCCTGGAGGTTTTCATGGGTATGTGTCACCTGTCATGAGCTGCAGATAGATCCAGGCCCTTTTTAGAGTCAGGGAAATGCAGGCAGGCACAGTGCTCAAGGCAGAAGGAGGAAAACAGTGAAAAAAGTCATCTCTCCTCCCCTCATGGCTGATGCAGCCTTTCCTGTACATCAACACACACTAAATCTCTCTTGTCCAGACTTCCATCACCTTTCATCTCCTTTGCTGTTACTCCTTTTAGTGTTGGACACAAGCTGCTGCTTTTCCTATTCAAGGCTCTTGTTGGTCTCTCTTGACCTGTGTGTTCATCAGTGGAATTCCACCATTCCATCAGTAGATAGAGATGGGGCTTTCTTTGGTGACTTAATACAATGGTACAGAGGCTTCCTTGTGTGCTGATTAAACACTGTAATAATCTACAAGCCTCCTTTTCTTCCTCCAGCTCCTTCTCTTGCTTCCATGCTTGAAAAAATAGTCATGGCTGAATTTAAGGGTCACCCACCTATTTCCAACCAGGAATAACTGGCAGAACCCTCACAGGACTGGTACCTGGTGTTTCTTGACCAGTATGACTGAGGTAATAAAGAAAGTATTAATCATCCAGACATAAAAGTAGGAGTTTGTATCATATAAAAAGTTTACTTGGACATCCTTTTCTGACTGTGTCACACAGGCAGGATTCTGAATAGTTTGGTAGAAGAGAAAGAGCAGATTGAAAAATGAGATGATTGAAAATGAAATGATTAATTGTTGTACATCTCTGAAGCACAGCAAGTAGGAAAAAACCCTGTGAAGGTGAAGGGACATGGAATTTTTTTTGGAATTAGATTTCAATATATCTGTAACTTCATGAAAAGAAAGATAAAAATATTCTGGAATTCAGCTTTTCAGTTTGCTATATTTTACCATATGATTGAGTTTAAATGTATTGGTGTATTGGATATGTTTTTTCCATTTAAAAAGCTCTTGTAAATGAACTATTTATTTACATGAAAGAAAAGGATTTCCAGTGCAGCCCACAATACTTTTCCCTCCAAGCCTGACTTGAAAGAAGGTTGTCTTTTCATATTTGGCTTCAGCTTTCAAAGTTCTCAAAATGAAAAAAAAATAGTATTCTTAAAACTAAATAAAACATATATATTAGTATTTCTGGCAGAGTGAAAGAGCACTTCTCCTGAATAGACCTATTTGAATGGCTACTCAATGTTTTGTAAGAAAAGTATATTAAAAAGTTGAAAAAGCCTTCTGAATGAAGGTAAGGGAGAGAAACAAAATATAAAATGTGTCATGTGAAAAAAAAAAAAAGAGAGACCCTTATCCAAGAAGATCTTGGTAAAACTTTAAATGGAAAAGTGACACTCATCAAACGATTTCTATATCATCTGCACTGAATAATTTACTTTTGGGTGAGATTCACTAACATCATTGCAGAGGAAGTGTAATTGAAAATTATGAAAGCTATATCTTTATTGTGTATTACAGCACATGCCTTTGATATGGCGTTATGTCTGCCACAGCGGGAAGTGTTTTTCAGAAAAAGTCAAATCTCTGGGACAGATTCTCAGTGGTGTAAATCAGTGTTACTGCACTGACAGCATCATATGTGAGCAAGTCCCTGCCTGCTTCTCGCATGGCTACAGCTAGGGAAGAGCTCTGCTATTTTGTTTACTAGGGGCAGCTCCAATGTGATTTTAAAATGTTGGGGTCTTCTGCTCAAAGTTTATATAAATATCTATTTTCTCCCAGTGCAGTTTAAGTCAGCCTCACTAATGATCACTATACAATGTCACAGGTCCCCGTGGTACATCCTCGATCTGAGCAGCCTCTTATTCAAGGTCTTGACCGTGCACTGGCTTTGATAGCACAGACACTTCAGCTTCAAAAGGTGCTTCAGAAACGGAGTCTGAGTAGGAGCTGGTCTGAATACAGAACTGGTGTCTAAATCGATGAAGATATGCTGGCTAAGGACTTGTAAATGTCTTTTACAGCATACATGGCAAGTCCAATGTACTTTTTTAATTCCTCCAAGAGTATCTGAATGGCTAAGGCCCCATTCCCAGGTGATTTAGAGAAATTACCCCCCCCCACCAACGGCTGGCAAAAAGGGGCAATGCTGGCTTAAGGCACTTAAGCAGTGTTTGAGCAAAGTGCTTTAGCCTGGCCACGAGTGCTGGGGTGAGCTCTGGCTGGGCAGAGCCCCAGTGCCCCAGGAGAATGGCCACCAGCTCCTCCAAGCTCAGCTGCTTCCCAAATGACTTGTGCTGGTGGAGAAAGTCTGC
Organism: Pachycephala philippinensis; assembly: GCA_013397055.1. Taxonomy (NCBI): domain Eukaryota; kingdom Metazoa; phylum Chordata; class Aves; order Passeriformes; genus Pachycephala; species Pachycephala philippinensis. The sequence goes on along the minus strand of VWZT01007078.1, from coordinate 683,216 downwards.
CCAAAGTAGAACACCATGAGTGACATTAGCATTCGGAGAGCATCTGTTCACCCATCCCCAGTTAGCGTATGACTGTCAAACTGAGACACACGTCTATTCCCAATCCAACTCCTTAACCCCTGCTTTGCCTAACCCACTGCCACATCTCCCGGGGCCGTTTCTCATGGGAGAGGCAGGCCAGAGCCGTGCTCATCCATAGGCACATGAATTAGTGATGAAGGCCTGGCTACCTTATTAGCAAACATCCCTCCTGGCAGTGCAAGGAGAGTGCCTGACCCCGCTATGGACAGCTCTCAGATGTACCATGGATCTGCCTTTCTTGGCCACACGCCCTACCCTGCTCAGGGATGTGGGTTTACTGCTCTGGAGCAGAGGTGGGAATGTTGGCAGTCTTGGGAGCTAGGAGGTGTTAACCATCATGGGCGAAAATCTGTGAGGGTGGTGTAAGGACCGGGACTCAATGAGGTGCAGATTTCTTCCAACTTCTTCAGGTGAGCCTTGGCTAAAAAAGGCCAGCAACCGCTCTTGTAGTCCATGTGAAACAGTGCCAGAGAAAGCCCAGGAAGCAGAATTCCACACCAGAATTTCCAGGAGTTACTGGTACTTTTTCACAAAGGGCAGTGGAACAAAGCACTTATTTTTTAACGCAGGTTTCCATGTCTCCTTAGTACAACTTCCATTTAGTGCAATTTCTGTCCATGGCTGACAGAAACCCTAATCTGTCCTCCTCTCCTGAAGTGTGTGTGTGCGTAAATGAGTAGAATCTGAATGTTAATTAACATTTGAATAACACTTCGGAGTGCCTTGTGCAGCAACTGCTTTTTTGAAAGAAAGGAAGGTATTTTTGCTACTTTTAAGTAGAGGTCTTACTGTCTCTGTGTTGGAGATAACTCCAGAGCTGACACCATTAAGCCCTCAGCATTTGCCAAGAGACACCACGCAGTAACCACAGGTTTTGCTGTGCTGCCCACCATGGAGTGCTGGTTTCTCCAGGAGCCCAGGATCAGGACTTGTGGTATTGATCCAGAGAGGGTTTTGGTTTTCAATATCCTTTCCATGCCATTCATTGACAGTCCTGTGAGAAATGCATCACGTGCTTCATCCCCAGGCCAGCAAGGATGTTCAATTAGCAGCTGGCCTCGTGGTGGAGTATTGGATTGAAACCCTCAGGGATGCAGGTTTGACTGCCCAAAGGCTTCCTTGTGTGACCTTGGGCAAACGCCGTAATGCCTCTGCTCATGTGGCTGCAGATCCCTGCCCACGTTTGGGGAGGTTCTGGGACTCCTGTGCCTTCATCTTGTTTTCAGCTCTTACAGTGCAACTATGACGTGAATATCAGTGCTTAGAAGAGTGCATTGAATGCTTTGCTTCTGTTTTCAAGAGATTTTGAGCTTTCTATGGGTTCATTTATTTACTAGCACAGAATGATTTTTAATCAAGTTTGCTACTCAAAACTTTGCAAGCAGTTAAGGGGATCTGCTCGACAATGGCAAATTATTATTTTCCAAGACTTGTGAAAAATGCCAGTTTTCTTATATTCCAGTCCCTGAACTGTTAAAAAAAACATTCTCATAGGTGTTTTAAATGTAATGCATTTTCAGATACCATTTATAAATGTCCAGTGGATGGAATTTTATTATTTTTTTTTAATTTCCTTCATCTGATCTAGGTCTTTGATAAATACTACAGACAAACTGAGTGCTGTAGGATCAATCTTGACAGTTCTTCAATAAAAGGCTGTGTGGTTCTTCGTCAGTGTCTTCCTTTCAGTGACAGCTGCTTTGTTCTTTTTCAGTCAGATTTTCTAGTTAACACATCAAAAGTGTATCTGTGTACATGAAGTACTGAGAAAACAGTTCAAAGAGGCAGGAGATTCACTTTTAACTCTTCACTGCATCTCCCTGCACTTGTCACAGAAGATAGCTTATACTGAGAGCTTCAGAACAGGGTGAGCAGTTCACCAAGGAGCACTGTGAAGTACAGCACATGTGGATTAGTCTTAAAACACAAACTGGTCAGTCAATCCACTTACCATCCCAAATCAGCTTTCTTTTGAGCCAAGCCATTAAGTGATAAGAAGTTTTCAGGTTTAGGCAGCAAAAGCCTCACATCGGACACAGATAAAGCCGTGTGTTTGATCCAGCACTGAAGTTTGGTCTGATGGTTCTTGCTGTGGTGTCAATACCTTAAAACTAATTAAACTGAGTTCAGTGCTCAGTTTAAATTTATTTCTTAGCAGGGTTGCCATCAGCTTCTAAACCAAGGTAAGCAGTAAGGACAAGCAACTGCTTTGCATATCACTTATCTATTGCTGCTGAAAACTTATTTCTGACTGCATTTTTAATTGCCCACGCTTCACCCACCAGCTCAGCAGAGTAGCACAAAACTTGGGATGCTCTCTGCTACTTCATGGCTATTAAGCACTGCTCAGGTAAGGAGCCAGATCAGCAGAGAAAGTGCTAACTCAGGAGAGCATATTCCAAGCATCCAGTCCTAGCCTGAGCAAGGTTTCAAACCTGTGCTAAAATCTGGTAATGGTAAATCTTACAGGAAAGTCTGGTTTTGAGTGCCTGTTCTCATGAGCTGTCTCCTGAATAAAACCAGGGGAAGCAGTTGGGATTATCAGGGATGTAAGCTTCCTCCAGGATTTCTGTCAGCCCTATGGCACTACAACAGTCACGGTTGCAAACTCCTAATTGCTCCTATTTTTCTCTTTCATCCTTGTATTCATTGTGCAGCAGTGAGGAGCATCCTCTCATGCCTTTGTACCCAAAAGCCACTCTTTGCATCTTAAGGAAGAGGATGTGTCACACGTTGGTGGGAAGCAAGAGGAGGTCTCAGTGTCCCAGCAGTGCCAGGAGGCAGGAGGTGAGCAGTGACCCCTTCCTTCCCTCCCTCTGCTCTTCACCCGGAGCTGCCCTGCTCCCTTGTGTGGTCTGTGATGCAGGTAGGGGCTACAGCATCTGGTGGGAAATTTCCTGTCTTAGCCAGTTTTTGCCTGTGAAGTGTGAGTTGTTAAAGGCACACAGGAGCTGTGTTTGTTCAGAGGCAGCTGTGCTCTCCCCAGCTCAGCCCTCCCCGGCAGCTCGCTCTGACATGTCCTCTGTTTGACTCCTGCAGATAATGGAGACCAGAAACACGAATCTTCCTGGAACGAGCCCCACCAGACAAGCTCTCCTCAGGCTGCCCTTGTTGTACCCTCCTGCGGGACAAACAGCCTCAGACACGAGGAGACGGAGTGTGTGGGAAGACAACATCAAAGCCAGTGCTTGTTACAGACCCTTCCTTGGGTCCTGTCATCTCAGGAGTGGGCTGGACACCCCGGTGGCAAAACCACCACATTTCCACAGGATGGGATTTATATAGTCTGGGGATTTGTGTAGCAGTTCTGGAAGAAACCATCAAAGGAAGGACAGCTGGTTACAGGAACAGATAAGGAGGTATGTACCACAGAATAAGGATTCTTCCAGGAAAACAATGGGGAGCTGGTGATTTATGTGCGGTGGAAATTAGTCACCGTTAAACCAGATGGGTTTGGAGGGATGAGAGGGTGGAGTCCTGGGAGGAGAGGAGTGAGTCCAGCAGACACATCCTCCAGGAGACACAAAAATCTGTTCTGGGCTCCTCTCCGATGTAAAGGAAGCAGAAATATATGCAGGAGACTCTGGACCTTAGCACCTCCAATTGCTCTACAAACATCAGTGAGAGACGCACCATTGCCTAGCAAGAGTCCTTATTCCAAATTCTGATGGGACATAAAGTTGTAAATGAGGAGACAACACTTAAATGACTGAAAGATAAAGATGGACACATCTGAAATTTTATGTAGATGTGTTTTAGTTATAAAGGAAGAGTCAACACTGTGAAACCGGGTAAAATTAAAAGCAAGAGGTGGAGAAAACACTAAAGAATGGTACAGAGCCTCTGGTACAGAGGATATGTTTTTAATTAAAGATATAATTTCAGGCTCAGTGTTTCTGGAATACATTCTACTAGGTGACTAGTGATCATTATTTCTGGAAACTAGGCTTCTCCCTCTCGTCGATACTGTATTGTCAAATGTTACATGAAATTTGCCTAAACCCAACAAAAGAAATACTACAGCAGAATAGATTTAGGGTATAAAATTAGGTACTGAACAGATGATATAATTGATCTTAATATTTTAAAATGCCCAACAGAAGACTCCCTTGGGGTAGCTGGATATGTGTTCATAAATATTTGCTTTGCACAAAGATGACTTTGCAGGTAGCTGAAGGAGATATCCAAGGAGCAGCTGAAGAAGACAGAGTACAGGGCCTCTCCCTTCCAGAGAAGACATATGGATGCAAGGAAGAGGTGCTGGAGCAACCAGGTCTGTCACTTTGTCTTCCCTTCATCGTTTCTGTGTGCTTACATTTCCCAAAAGCTGGATGTTTTCCACCAAGTTTGCAACTCCTTTGTTGGTTCCCTGAACATCCACCCCCGTTTTGCCTCCACAAAAAGGATTTTTTTTCTCACTACATTGGCTGGGATAGAAAATCTGCAGTGCTGGCCCCATTTTAACCAAAGTCCTGAATCCTCTTCCCACCCTGAAAAACATCAGTGGGAATAGCCCCATTAATTTCAGCGGTCCTCTGCCATCAGCTGGAGTTATTAACAGCAGTGAGTGAAGGATCTGGAAAAATGTTTTTTATACACTGTCAGCCAGGTAGAAAGGTGGCAAAAGGAGTGCATTAAAAATCAGCATTTATTTGTCAATATCAGAGTGTGCACTGTCAGTAACCTCTGGCTACACTGTTTTATCATGTCAATATTTCATAGCATCATAATGCTATTATACGGCTGACTAATGGGAATGGCTATTAGCAGTGTTGATGTAGTTTGAAAATAGCAATCCATATTTTATGGACCAGAAAGAGACCAAGCCTTTACCTTAGACCTTAGCAAGCATAAAAAGGGAGATAATGTAAATGAAATTTACCTTCTCATTTCCATCTTCCCCCAATTAGTTCATAATTCACATATTGTCCGTCTGCTTTCATGCTTTGAATGCACTTACACAAATTAAAATATCCTGAGGAGGTCTGCTGAAAACTCATCCTTTCCAGGTTGAGGTAACACAGTCAGCTCTGCTCTGCAGCCTTACTAAATCACAGCTGTCCTTTATGTTGTGGGCTAGGCAGTATTTTGAATGATTTACTAAAGTTCCCAGCTGAGGATATGGACCATCACTGCAGGGTGTCTTGGCAGGGAAGAACATGGGACTGCGACTTCCCAAGGTCTCAGCTGCTGACCATAGTACCTGTGACCACAGTCAGGCTTGGGGCAGATGGAATAGTTTAACTGTGAGTGTGCAGACCCAGACCTTACACATTGTGCATTTCATTGGATGTAGAGTCTTCTTTCAGGCACTGGCTGTTTACATGCCTGAGCATCCAAAAATATTAAATGCTTTGGTGCCCAGCAGAGAAACACACAGCTCTGTCCAAAACCCCAGCTCCTCTTAGTTAAAAATGCAGCTCCGCCTCAGCTTGGAAGGCCAGGAGGAGACAGACACATTGCTGCTCTGAATCTGTGCAGGTTTCTAATACACCCTCTGGAGGGGCCAAGAGAAAAACCTATTAGGCTGTAATCGTCCATCTTCTGCACTAACCTGCACTAGACCTTCATGAAGTTAAATCTATGACATTAAAGAGAAGAGAAATGAACATTGCAAATGGCCTGTGAATAGCCTGACTCTGAAAAGCTGCCATAATGTGGTTTTACACAGGCCGACTAAATATACTTTAATAGTAACCTAATGGTGGAGCTAGAAATTAAATAGATGGTGTGTTAATTAGGTATTGGTTAATGCTATTATTTCACTTCATTATTCCATATTCCACCGCTGAAAACTGGAACCTACCCTGGTGCTGAGAGGCTGAAGTTGTCCCAGACAGTGCAGAGCTGCAGAGGATCCCAGACATGTAACTCTTACACCCTCCTGAACATTTGGGTGTGTGACACAAGCACATTTACTCAGTGAGAAAAGCTGGAATAACATATCTGAACCTCGGTAGGTACACAATTAACAGCATATTATTAGTACATTATGACCTTTTTCCTAAAGAAAAGAAAATCTCCCCAAGCTAGAAGTTCATTAGTAAAGTATTTAGAGAAGGTGATGGGAAGATTTCATCAAGACATCCCGTTAAAACGTTTTATGTTTTTTACCTTGGCCTTTATTGTCCTCATTACACAGTATGCATTATTTATTAAAAATGCTGGCCACACTGCAGTGGGCAGCAAATTGCCCTTTAAGCTGAGTATTAATGAACAAGCGTTAAAACTTCCCCAGAAGGGGAGGATTTGGAAACGCAGTGGTCAGCCTGCTGTGTCCCAGAGAGAGAGATGAGTTGTCAAAATTCATTTTACATGATGGCCACACTCCATGTGAATGCAGTGGGTGATCCATGCTGAGGTAAACTTGGTGGAAAGAGTGCTAAAGCAACTTAAATTAGTGAAACTGAATTTATCCCAAGGCTTTTTAAAACTCCTTTGTCATGAGTCTTTCCCTCTGGATCAAGGCACTAACTGTACACAGTATTTTCTTTGGTACAGTCATGGGTCCAGTAATGGGCAAGAGTTACACTTCATTGTCACAACAGTCAGTTCTAGAAAGAAAAGGAGGGGAATGTAAAAGATAATGAGGTTTTCCCAGATGAAAAAAGAAAGTCTCACCTATTTGAGTCAGCATTGTGGATGCTGAAATACTGAATGGTTTTCTAGTCAGATTTTGCAGAGAAAAACCCTTATTTTCTTTTTTCCCCTTGAAATCAGATGTTTTATTGAGCTAGTTATGACAAAAACTAGTTTCTTTTTTCTCTTTTTTCTTGGGTTGGTTTTTTGGGAGTTTTTTTGGTAGTCATGTCATGTTTAAAAGCCTATGCTTTCAAAAACAATTGGCATGCCTTCACCTGTCCCTTGGGACATTTTATTAGCTCCTGATTCACAGTCAGCCCAAGCCTTTGCTCTCTGGCAATCAATTCTCTTGGGCAGCCACCCAAAAAGAGCAACTAAACCCAGCAATCTCGTTCTGAAATCCAGAGTGATGTGGTGTTCTTTGCACCATCAGCTGGGCTGGGGAGGATTTCAGCCTTGTTGGGATGCCTGCCTGGAGGTGCTGCCTTCCCTCCTGAGCTGAAATGAGGGTACAGCACCGGGGAACAGGAGTCCAGATTCAGTGACACGATATTTCAGCCCCTGGGACCTCACCCAGCACAAACAATTGCAGATGTTGATTTGCAGGATGGGACAATCAGATAATTTTCCTCCTTCACTGTTTTACTGTTAGCACCACTCAAGCATTTAATTCCATGCAATTTATGTGACTGCAGTCTGTATTCTTCCTAAACTTTATAAAAACATCCTCTGCCTACTTGAAACTTTTAGTGCTTTTAGACAAGTTAATTTTCACTCTTTTCTTTGTTACTCCTGGTTTATCATTTCCCAGCTCCTGCCATGACACAGCTACAAATCCTCTGATTCAAAGCCTGCACCATCAGAGACCAAGAGCAGCTTATCCGAGCAAGAAGGGAAGAACCTGCTCTCCAGTAATTAATGCAGGAACCATCAGATCATATGAGACCCCCGGCTATGGAGGCATAATTTTGTAGGTAAAAATGACCCATAAGGGCTGCCCTGGAGCTAAATGAAGTAATCTTTACAGTAGGTCAGAATGAAACAGCAGGCCAAAGGAAATGCCTCCTCCTTGCTCGTGTTCTTTACAGGCTGGCACATGTCTTATATTTTAAGACATTTCAAGCCCTTTCTGCTCTAATTATGTACAATGGTCTCTTCCTCCCACCTCTTTATTTCTAAAAATTTGCAAAGATCTTCCTTTCAAGAGGATCTTTCTGTTGGCAATGGGCTTTGTAAGCTGCCGACTGTGAAACCTTCCTGTTTTATCTATTCCAAACTAGCACTGCTCTATTAAAACAACTCTATTGCTTTTCATGCCTCTCCACTAGCTGGGTTGGAGTGCTGCAGGAACAGTCTTGATCACAGAGTGAGCTTTAAAAGCATATGATTTAATCTAAGAAATTTGAATGGAAATATTTTAGGGCAATGTTTTCGCTTTTTCTGGTAGTTAAAAGGCATTAGGAAATGTTAGCTTGGAGAACAGAGTGCAAATAAAGCATTTGTACAACACAGATAAGTTATCATCACCCCATTTTACTGAAACAGAAATCATAAGTATTTTTTTTTTTAAAGAAAATTGTAAGTATGAATTTGTAATCCAATATTTATTGGCCTAGGTTTCTCCAAAATATATGGTTTCCAAATCTGAATTTAAATATTTATACTCTAGCATATATTCCTGATATAGCTAATATAAGTAATATATTTATCTTTCAAGGCAGCAATATTTTTTCACTCAACCTTGACTTTTAAGTTAAATATGCGGGTGGGAAGTGGTGCTATCTGGAGGTTGTTGTCACTTATTTCTATGTAAAAATCAAGATAATTCCAACTACTCTTTTAAGAGGTAGCATTTTTTATTTCTGTGCTCCAGCTGATCAAGCAGATTATAACGGTTCATTGTTACTTTCCATTTTTCTACCTTGAGTTAGACGGATTTTTGTATGCACCTTCCAAAATGAGGAGGTGAATTTCCACAGCCACTGGAAGTGTTAGGAAAAAGTTTAATGGTAAATTATGTTTTTCCCTGTAAAAATCCAGGATCAAATTTTCATACACGTGAAGTCTGTCTTGCATCATTCTCAGACTCTAAGGGGCATATGATGGGTATATATTTAGAAGAGCACGAGAGGGATTTAGGGTAACTGAGACTCTTGCCCATATCTCTGAGTAGGTGGAAACATCTGTTTCTGTAGGACATTTTTGATGGATCCCCGAAATATTCTTGTTTGGTATTAAATCCAGTGCATTTATAGCCTTTTACTACTGCTTAGGAAGTGATCCCGAGACCCTCCACTTCTTGTGTTTCCAATCCTCAGTTTTGCTTTGCATTGAATTTTCTTTTTATCAGACAGAATCCCTAGATACGATAAACTTTACTTTATTGTCCTTGCGCTCAAGGAATAACTTTTCCCCCGGAGAGGCCTTTCCTCCACCAGTTTTTCTTCCTTTCTTTTATATTTCACTCACTTGTACAGCACAAGCAGATGGCAATGGGATTTTTTCCCCTCTGAGTAGGCTTCTTTTGCTTGCACTGGTATCTTGGTCAATGACTAAGGGCCCGTGTGCTCCCTGCCTGGGGAAAGGATGGATCCCTTTCAGCAGATGACTGGCTGGGTATATCAGGAAAGAACATGCCAAATGGCATTCTTGTCCTGGGAAGCAGTTTTGTCCTCTTTTGGAACGTGACAATGCTGGTTTTCTTCTCTCCTGCTGAGGTTTGAGCCAGCCCTGGGAAACAGCCCAGCCAGCTCTTAAAGAGGTGTGGCTCCAAAACTGATCCTTGTCCTTATGGTCCACATGGCAGAGTCCATGTAAACTCTCACATTCAGAGGTGCTGGTTTGCAGAGGGAGCTCACACTGGGCTTCACTGAATTTTTGCATGTGCAACCCACCAATTAGTCCAAAAACAATTTCATGGGCTGAAGATTCTGCAGCTGCGCCTCATTCACTGTGTCTTGAGCTCTTCATACAGGAGGACAGCAGTGAAAAGTCTTCCCTTCCCCCTTCCCAAAATGGAAAGTGTCTCATACAGCAGCTTTGCAAAAGAAGTATTATTCTGTCAATACAATGGCCCTTGGGATGTCAGTGGTAAAAGTTAAAAAATCCAAAGTCAAGAGAAAAGCCTAATACAGTTGCACTGACTTTGCATACACTTTGAATGAGCCATCACTGTGTCAATCAAGTGTCTAACACAGAGCAATCTCACAGTGTCAGTGCAAGCTCTGTGCTAAAATCAATGGCAGAGTTCCTATTAATATTTGGAATTTCTATTTTCTTAGACTCTTAAAGCTATTTTCATATCTCTTGAATATTCAGTAATGCATGTGAGAAATATTGCTGCTCTTCAGCAGTCTTGTTTTCTGCATTAGAAGTTGTGTGACAGTAAAGGGTTTTTTATAAGCCCACTTGCTGTCTCCTTTTTTTACAAGGATGCCTTGAAAAGATCTCTGCTCAGCTCTGTGCACATATGCTAAAAGAAAAAAAATGCTCCCTGTGTGGTGAAACACCCTGAGGTCTCTAAACCTGCCATCACTGCCCCTTGCAAGCAAGAGTCCAAGCAACCTTAGAGAAGAATTTGATTTGTGAAGGCTTGAGTGTGGGTACAGTCAGGCTTCTTTCTGCTCCTCTGCAGACAGCCCTGACCCAAACGCCTCCAAGAGCTCCCTGCACAAACCCAACCACCTGGAATTATCTGACTCCTCCCCTAATTCTGTAAACTATAGGGGCACTTATCAATGGCTTTAAAATCATTACCCAACGCCCCATTAAATCTCCCTGCAGCTGAGTTATAAGACGGGAAATAAGAGACAGCAAGCAGAGAATGTTGCTCCTCAGCATGGTACAGCCACCTACCACACCAAGGGAGCAGGAGGAGAGGCAGCACTGGGTTTCTGGAGATAATGCTGGCACATCAACATTAGGCAATAATGGGGAATGTATTCCTCATCCTTCTTCTCCCCCGGACAGCTAGAGGTGATATATCTTTTGGCACTGTCAGCCTAATCTAGGTCAGTCCTATTGTCAGGCTCCTCAAATAGTACCTGTCCACAGTTAAAATTTATGTTGGAAAAGCATTAATGCAAGCTTTTAATAAGATGAAGAATTTAACAGTATGCTGTTATCTGGAGATGATATATTTTATATACAGGAGACATATTTAATTAGCTCTCGAATAGGCAAAGTGGCTCGTGCAGAGCCATGGCTGCACCTCCTCTCCTTCCCTTCTGTAATTAGAGGCAGCAAATGCAAAGCACATATTAACTTTTCTGGTGGCTGAGCTGCCTTGTGTGGACCTTCATACACGCTGCTGCTCAAATATAAATTAGCCCTTGCGAAGTATGCTCAGTGGATAAATAAAAAGGAGAAAAAGGACTCCTTGAAGCTTCTCTGTTAGGTACCCACAGCAGGGGAGGAGCCAGGAGCTGCATGACCTGCAAGCAGATCAGGTCCTGCAGGGAGGAGGACAGCCCAAAGAGGTGGGTGAGATGCTCCTTGTCCAAGGTCCTGCCTGCACTCAGAGCCACCTCTACAGCCAAACCTTTCCCACGATCATCTGGTGGGAATGCAGGGAGCAGGGCTGTTCCCATCCTTGTGAAACCCTTCATTTCCTCCTCTTCAGCCATTCCAGAGGAATGATGTTCAGACACCCACCAGAAGTGAGGGGGTCACCTCCCTCCTGCCTGGGAGATGCTCTGGAGTCAACAATGTGGGTGAAGTCAGTGACAGTGTCAGCTGGAGCTGCCACTGATGGTCCTGTGCAGGTCATTACAAACACCACTTCAGCTGATCTCATTTCTCCCTCAGCCCTCCTCTCTTCCTGTCCATGTGTTACAGAGCCAGGGAAACACACATTTCCCTCAAGCAGAACAGTGAAACCTTGAAACCCTGTGAGCTTTTCTGCTCATCACCTACAGCCCATGCCAAGGCTTTGCTCCAGACCACAGCCCACCTGTGCATCAAGATGAAGTCCACACGAGTCAGAAGGTTGCAGGGCTGAGTGTGGTGCAAAATGATCCCCCATTGCTTCTCCTCCCTTATCTTTTCCTGCCCAGGAGATGGTAGATACCTTCACAGACAAGGTGATGTTGCTTTAAGCCACATCCAGCCTGCTCACCCCCGTGCAGAGCCCAGGCCTGGGGGTGCTCTGTGCCACCATGGGTGGGGTCACATCTGGCAGCTGATGGCTGAGGGACTGCTTCACTTGGACCCCGTAATGTGACAGCCAAGGTAAGCACAGCTTTGCTGTGATTTTTGTCTCTAGCTGTGACCTTTGTCTCTGAGGACAGCTTAGACACTCTGTGAGGGACTTTTTCAATGCCAAAACTCTTTGCTGGTGATAGCCAGCAAGTCTGTTTCAGCGGAGACCCATTTATTAATGCACCACCATGAAATATCTGTATAGAGAAAAGTCAGGAAAAATACTTTAGTGCTCCCATAATCATGATATATCTGGGGTTAAATAGACAAATATGTTTTATAAATATAGTCTTCTAGGCTATTAAGGCTTTTCTCCTGGCTGAAAAGATACAAGAAATCACCATAAACTAACTAAATTTAAATGGCTTCTGTTCAAAAAAACCAGCTCGCTATTAATAAGTTGTTGAATAACAGGCATTTAAAGAAAGGCATAACTATGATATTAAATAGATAAATGTAAAATAATCTGTGTGCATTTAAATGTGAAGATCACATTAGGAGTAGAAAATTACAAAAATTTAAATACTGTAGGAGGTTGTTATGTAGGTAGTCTATAAAAAACAGGCAATTTGGAATTCCTCTAAAGAACATAAACCCTAGATAGAGCTGCTAGTTCCTTTGATAAAGACAGGTCTCAAGCTGAAGGTTTGATGTATAAAACCCCCAAAAGGTGTCTGAGCTATCTTTTTCTAAGGGATTATATAAGATAAAAGCTTGCACTGTAAGTCCCTATTTTAAGAAACAGAGTTGCTAGGAAGTTGCTAATACGAAAAGGCTAATTGTGCATGCAATGAAAGTACTGCTCCATTCACAAAATAAAGTGCTAACGTTTTAATAAGGGCTGAAAATTGTCTGCACAGGAGCTGCTGCAGGGCGTGTGTCACTCCGGGGCTGCTGCCTCCTTCCCCTGGCACCGGGGCTGCTCCTTGTCCAGTTTCAGCACTGGGATGTGCCATGGATGTCATGGAAATGCTGTTGTCACTTACAGCAGTGTTGGGGGAATAAGAGGGATATCCAGGTTTTGTGCAGTTCAGTCATCCCAAACTCTTCACATCTCAATTACCTACTTATTTTATTCAGTTCATCACATTTTCTTCCCCTTCCAACTTCCAGTTTCTCCTCCAGAGTTCCCATTTTCCTGTATCAATTAGCTTGTTTGCCTTGGGATACTTTCTCTTTCAGATGTTGGGTCAGAGATGTCCAAGATACAATGCAGTTGCTCAGCACTCCCTTTGCTGTCAGTGAAATTTGATTTTCACCCCTCAATTACTATTTCATTTCTTAAAAAGGGCTGAATACCCATCTGGTTATGCCTTCTTCATTCTGTGGATTAGGAGTGCAGACCTGGACTGCTAATTTAAGTATTGCCATTAGCTGAATTTCTACAGTTTGTTGAACTTTGTGTAGGCTTCAGAGGATGGATCCAAAGCTGGTGTGAAATGTCTTTCCTCCATTGGATTTGCTGATTCATGTAAGCTAGATTCAGGAGAAGAAGTGTTTGGTGGTGGGGCACTGGCACAGGATGCCCAGAGAAGCTGGAAGTGTTCCAGGCCAGGTAGAACAGGGCTTTGAGCAACCTGGGATAGTGAAAGGTGTCCCTGCCCATACAGAGGTGGGAATGAGATGATCCTTGAGGTCCCTTCCAACCCAGCATATTCGAAGGTTCTATGGTTTTAATTTGGGATGAAGGAAAGAAAGAGCTGAGTAAAATTGGGACAGCAGGACCCCTACAGCCAGCACCACCACACGGCCTCGTGGCACAGGGCAGACCCCTCTCCTTTCCTCTCCTCTTCCTGGGCTGATGAACACATCTGGGTCAGACCATGCATCCCACCCACAGCATTTTAAGGGCTCGTTTTGATCATCGAGGTCTTTTATTCCTGGCAATGCAGCAAGTTATCCCTGTGTATAAAAACTTGTATTAGAGCTAGGAAACAGATTCTCAGCTGATGTAAATTGTGCCACTTCATTAATGTGGCTACTCTGGTGCTATCAGTGTAGCTGGGTTGATGTACAACAGCTGAAAATCAAGCCCCAGAGCTTCCTTTTATTAAAACATTCTTGATCTGTAAAATAAAGTTGCGAATAAGATGCTGGTGACAGAAGGGGATAGCCTGCTTTGTAGTACCTTGTTCACTAACATTATAAGTGATATGGAAATTCAGTTGATATTTTGCCTTTAAAATATTAGCTAAATCATTCTGTCAACACATATTTTTTAATACATATCCTCCCTGTCAGATTTTACACTTAATCTTGGAGTCTGCAGACAGCTCAACAGCATCGCTTTCTTCAGCAACTCCTGCACCAAGGTCTCCTTTCCTGTTATATTCAGCCTGCATCTGTTTAAACACAAGATAGGAGATAAATGATAGTGCCAGGCTTAAACATACATCATCAGGACTCTGATGTGAGGCTCTGGAAGTGGCAGGCCAGATGGTGTAACACAAAACTCAGACATCACAGTTTGTCATGCCGTGCTCCAGTCCAGCGCACTAAAAATGGACTTCGGTGTGCACTCAGTCAATCATCTCTCCGGTGACCAGAAAGCAGGGGTCAAAACAAGAGGTGGCATGAAACAAAGGTTGTGGTCCCGCTCGGCAGCTGTTCAGCCCTCCAAATCTGGCCATCGTCCTTGCTAGCTGCAGAGATGGAATTAATAGGGGAAGGAAATACTCCAGATAATATCAGTCAATCTGAACAACCACTCTAACTTTTTTATTATTAACATAAAAGAAAACATGTTTATTAATTCTGCAGAACAGAGTCAAGAATATAAGAACCCGTTTGGAATAGTGCTGCATTAGAGAACTGTTTTTTTGGAGGACACCAGAGATCAACACATAAATAAGTTCCTGTGATGTTTGCTGTAAGAGAACTATGTAAATGCCATTCAGAGAGAAAAAAAAAAAAGCAACTACCTTGCTATATTTATGTGAAAATCATTAATCAGAGAGAAGAAAGGAGAGGCAGAGCCAAAAGACACTAATTTGAATGAAAGTTTTTGGCATTAATTTTGATTTATGATATACAACCACATTTGAAATGTGGCCACACTTTACAGTTTTTACATGCTGACCTCAACACTATATTTAGAAGCCACTCTTGCTGCTGAGCAGGACTCAGGGTGGTATACAAGGAACTTCTAGGAATAAGTGTATTTCATGTTCATTAATAATCAAAACACTTGTATTTGGGGGTTAATTCATCACTATGTTACTTCGGTGTTTGGTGTGTGCAATTTTAGTGGAACTTTAGAGTTATTTTCTTTTGAAATAACTTGAAAACCTCCAATACAGGTGCTTTGCCCCAGTTGTGTATCAGTGCAAATCCTGGAATAACAGGACAGTGGCAGTGAATCGAGCTTGTGGTGCTAAAGCCGAGGAAAGCAAAGGAACCACAACTTCCATCAACAGAGTGAACACCTTCCAACCCCACCGAATCTGAAATGTTGCTCCTAGTTATTAGAAGAATATTTGTTAAATAATGCAGGGCAGGTTTGTTTTCTAAACTCTGTCAGCTGGGGAAAAACACCGCATGGGAATTTGCTTTCATTTAGCAAGGTAAGTTACTCCTTGCACTGCTACACTTTGCAGTGGAAGAGAAGGTTTCTTTGCTGTTAAAACGCTCATCTCTGTGAGATTTTGCTTTATCAAGCAGCAACTTCAACATGTGTGTGAGGAGTGGAAAAGACTCAAATAAAACAAAGTGTCACTTAAAAAAAATTGCTTCAATTTACTGTTCTTTCTATATTTTCAAACTTCTCTGAGCACAGATAGGGCTGAGTAAGAGGCCAATGCACCTTTGCAGCTTGTTTAGCAACATTTATCTATGCACTGTGAAATCCAGTTTAACCTGAAACAGGACTGCAAGGAACTTAAATGCTTTGCCAGGCTCCTGCTATCCCCGCAGAGGTTACACTTGCTCAGCTGTGGATGTCCCTTGAACCAGGTAAAGGAGGCACTGGAGGAGCAAAATTCTGCCCCATTTGGAAAAAAGAAGAAACCAGACACAGAGTTATCCCCGAATACAAATGAGTGGAATTGGTTTTAATTCTTTACTTTACAAGGAACAGATCATTATTTGTTGCCTAGAAAGAAATTTTTGGAAGTGCCTGTTGCTGATACAGTTAACTTTTTGGAAGAGGTGAGAAAATGTAGAATCAGCCTGTTTTGAAAGTGCAGAGTTAAGCCAAATTGTATTTATGGGACCAAACCACCAAGAGCCCATTGGTATTTTATAGAGATTTGATTTGATAGGTTATTGATTTTGGCTTCGGGGGATATAGCCCCTGTTGAGAAAGTATCAAACTCACACTGAGTAAAATTGTCAAAAGCCTTAAAACCAGTAGTGAGGGACTGGCTGGCTCTCACTGCAGTGCTTCAAATGGAGTGGGGAAGATATGCCTTATTGCCTTCAGACCTCTGGAAGCAGTTATGTGTATTAAATACTGGAATAACTCGATATTTTAAAAGCTTATACGCTCATCCAAGTAAAATGGGTTTAGAAGACTGCTGGGAGTTTCATTATTTTATGGCTAAATCGATACCCAGATTTATGCCTTTTGGACATAGAAACTTGAATTTAATTGAGAAAATGGATCTAATGAGGATAGGCATTTTTTATGCAGGTGCCCTTGTTTAAAAACACACATGCACAGAGTTCTGTACCACATGAAAAAAGAGAACAACTTAGCTTTAAGAGCTGAATAGACCCACCAGAGAGTGACACACCCTGAAAACCAGGGAACAGGCAAAGAAGCAGTAATACTTCTGAACTCCTGAGAATCCAAGGAATTTTTTGTTGTTCCTGAATAAAAAATTGATTATTTAACACAGAACAGCAAATTATTTTCCAACATACCAGAAAAATTAATGGCCAGATGGCAGTAACCTGGCCATCAAAATCAGCACTACTACTGATTCAAAAGCAGCATCACTATTTCCTATTTGCCCACTCTCTGGCAAATGTGTGATATTTATGGCACACTTTTCCTAATACAAGCTATTATCTATAGTGATGAAAATCAGAAGGAAGCTATATTCAATATATTTAGCTAAATTCTGCTCCCTGTATGGAATCAATTTTTTAAAAAAGCCCCAGACAAGAATGTATGCATGTGCTTAATTTTATTCCCGTCTCCAAGACCAACTTTAGACCACATGCTTTGCCAAATCGAAATCAAAATGCAGAGTAACCCCACTGACTTCAGTGAAATAACTTGTGATTCAGTCCCATATATTTGTCTCAGTATGTGTTTCATTGGCTATAATAAGCAGAAACAATTTATGACACAAATTTCCTGGACTTTTACAGGCACAATTAGCACTCTGAAGGGCAGAAGAAAACTCATAGGAAAAGCTAAAAAGTAAAGAAACAGAGATGGAGAAATCATTAACATTTCATTTCTTCTATACATGTGCTCACACACACACATACACACAAATGACTCTCCTCTGGGAATGTACACATCCTGCAAATCTAAATTACACACTGAGAATAGGTTTGTGTTGCAATGTACTGCATGGAATTTTCAAGTTTGTAGTTGGCAAGAAATTAGCATTTACTATATAGAGAGACAACATGATGGAGTGTATTTTTCTCTTTATGCTAAACTTCCATTGATTGCCATGGGAATATTCTACGTGTGGAAAGGCAGTAGGAGCTGTGCCTTTAACAGTAAACAACAGTGATAGTCAGCGATGTTTCTGTCTGCACTGAAATGAAGTGCTAATAAAAAAAATCTGTGTTCTTATTGTTTAAAACCCACAGTCGATAGATTTTTATTTTCCCTACTGACTTGAAGAGTAAACTTCTATAAACAAAATGTGACGTGCCTATCTTATTAAATGTAATTTAAATGAGCGCTCGGAAAAAAACCCAAAGAAGCCTTCCGTGAAAAGACTCGAGGATGGGACTTGGAAAGTCTCAGGTGACACTACTTTTCCTCTGTAATTTCAGGTATGGTCCTTGAGTTTTCTTTTCCTTGCCGAAATATCGGGGAGCCAGGTTCATGTGAGGTGCTTGGGACAGTGAGGGGACAAACTGTGAGGGGGCTCAGCACGGTGCCCGCTGAGCTGCTGTGGTTTTGGGTCCCCATGCTTTGGTGACCCGAACCCAAACCAGGTTTGACCTGGAGAAACATGGGAGTGGTGCCTTCTCCCTCTCCTGAACTCCCTGAATGCCAACCAGTGTCTGTTTTCCTTCCAACCAGCTGGGAATTTTAATGGCCATTAATGGGATTGATGCTTGGGCTTCAAGGGTGATGCAGTCCATGGTGTGCCCTCCACCCACCCAGCCGAGTGGACCCAACATCACTTTCCTTGGCAGCCAGATTTGTCCCAGAGGTTCCTGGCAGGTTTGGGTGCAGGTGTAAGCCCACACAGAGCACAAATGCCCAGCCTGCAGCAGCAAATCCCGGGGAGAGGAGCCAGTGGGACTCGGTGGCTCTCGGGATCACACTCATTGGTCCAGGCTGGCCCGAGCATCCACAAATGTGCAGCTGCAGTTCCCTCTGTAAATAGCTCCCAATAAAAATAAATTTCCAGAGTGAATGACTGCAGGCTGTGTGCTTTGTACCCATTACTGCTCACTGTGCTGGGAGAAACTCCCTGGCGAGCCTTTCCTGTTTCACTCGGGCGAGCAGCTTTCTATTGGAGTTAATGGCACGGCTGTCGTGTACACCGAGCTGGATTTGCACAGGGTTTTGCCCCAAGTAATTTTATAGGCAAGTGCATCCCGTGACGAGCTGATCAGATGTCCTGCACAACTGTACAGCTTTGTCCCATGACTCCTGTGTGAAGCCTGGCTGTTGCTAACTAATTCTGCAAGTGCGGTGTGCTCAGGAGGAATTAGCTGGTTTTAAAAATAGATTACTTCCTGTCACATCCCAGTATTTCTACTGAGTGTTTTTCACACCAATTTTCTGTGTCTCACTGGTACTGACATTTCTGAAGTTTTTATTTTTTTTTTTTTTCATAAACAGCATATTATTAGGGGAAAGAGAAAAAAAAACAACCCTGGAAAAAAATCTGTAAGGATAGTGCCAAGGAACTGTGAAGTACTGGAAGAATGAATGTTTTTCTGCACTGATGCGGGTTCAAACTGGATCTAATTTTCCTGAAGTTTGTGTGAATCTGGAACACTTGGGGAAGGAAATCGCTGTAATGACCACTAAAATCTTCCAGTTTGGCTGTGCCTGTACCATGTACTGCAAGGACCAGTTCAGCATTTCTGTGTCAGGGACAATTCTGAGGCAGAAAAGCATTGCCCAGTGAAGGCTGACCTCTATGCAGGGGCTACAGGACCAGCCCAAATTCTACATTTCTGCCATAACCTTACCTTAATGAACCCACTCACAGCAGTACTGGGCTGTAAACTATGCATTGGAAGATAAAGGATAGATTTTTGCCTGTTAGTGTCAGATTGTAATGGGATATTTGGAATGACTCTGACAGTCCCACCCTCTCTCCCCCACAAAGAACACCCAGTCGAAGGCTATTCATCTGGCCTTTCCTTAGAGAAGGAGGAGGCTTTCAGCTTCATTATTAAATCTATTTAAACTGCTTAAAAAAGAGTCTGCATTTTCATGCTAGATCAATTTGCATTAGGTTTTTGCCAAGCAATTTTTTTTTTCAGGCATGTTTTTTTGCTTTATTCTGTGCATGAATAGCGTCCAGGTAAAATATTTTTAATTCATTTCAGGCTGGATTAGTTATTGGAAAAAAAGAGATATTTTTTTTCCTTGTTGTTACTTGATTTAATTAGTGCTCTGTTTTTAAAGTGGCAAGCCAAGCTTTGCCAAGTCTGGCTCTCTGACTCACGCTAACAGGGTTTTATAGCCCCACCTGCATCTAAAGCAGGAAAAAAAGCCCCAAAGCTTTATTTTTAACTCCACGTACATACCTTGTCCATTCCATTAAGACACAGAAAAGTCAGCACCCTCTGCCTGTCCAGTGCTGGTCTGGGGTGGGGGGAGTTGGAGCCCACCAAAACCACATCCTGAGGGGTCTGTGGGACTTCACTGCTGCAGGCAGGAAGGGGACAGGCAGGGAGGATCACTGATGTGCTGTGTTTGCTATGGACAGAGTGTAAGCGAGCCTGAGGGGGAGAAAGCTTCTATTTTTGTCTTATTAATTTTGTATTTTCTTCTTCTCTTAGAGGAACTTGTACCCCTCCAGAGGCAGAGCTCCAAGTGGGTGGAGCTGGAGCTGCCTCCAGAGGTGACCCAAAATCTCATTTACGTACCCAACATCCATGTGAGAGCTGTGAATGAGAGCTGTGCACCTGCAACTCCCCTTTTTTCCTCCCCTCTTTTCCCTTTCCCAACCCAAATTCTGTTTTGCACTTCTGGACCACATCCACATGCTGATGGAGGCTGTTGGGGCATGGATGCAGCTCCCTGCCCACCTCACTGCCCCTAAGGCAGGTCTCCTTCCTTCACCAGGAATCTGGGTGTCTAAACCTTTAATCCCATTGGAAAAATGTTGCATTAAACCTTGCCAAGGCTTTTTGCAGGATGGGGCCTATTTTGATGAATTTCTTCAGTTTGAAAAGGTTTGTGGTGAAAAAATGTTTTTTTTTAAATATGGAACCTGTCCACATTTTGACTTAAATTTTTTGTTTTCTTTGAAATAGTCATTACTTTCTTGTTGAGGATAAAACCAGTAAAAATTTGTAAGGCAAAAAAATTGAAGAAAAGGTTTCAAAATTACCAAAATTAGGGATTTGTTTAACTCCGTTTTTTTTTACCCTGTGGTCAGCCCAGAAATATTTCTTTTTAACAATCCCTCCTTTCTTCATCCTGAACAGGAACAGAAAAAAAACTGTGTGTGAGGTCAAAACCTCTGACAAGGTGGCAGAACTCCCACTCCCCAGGCTCTGCCCAGAGCCACCCTCCTGTGAAGGTGTTGGGGTCTGCTCCCCCAGAGGGTCCCAAACCCCTGTGCTGGAGGGCCAGGGATGGGGAAGTTTGCTCCAGGAGGTGGCTGATTCCTTCCTCCTGCATTTCCCAGGCCCAGGATAGCCTGGCACAGGGTTTGTCTGCTCACCCCATGCTTTGCCTCATCCCTTTGGCCTGCAAGAGCCCCAATCCTGCTCTTCCCAACGCCGCTGGCAACCTCCCCGCTGGCTTTGGCAGGAACGGGCCTTTTGCTGTTGATTTTTTTCCCTGTCAATCAGTTACTTTGACATCTAAATGTCAAATGACACCACATGGCATTTTTTTTTCTTTTTCTTTTTTTTTCTTTTTCTTTTTTTTTTTTTTCTGTGCTTGTAATTTAATTGCAAGTGCAAAATGGTGGGATCAGTGCGAAGGGTTTCGAGAGAATGTATCATTAGCAAATTCAATTAGCTGGCACTTGTGCCTGCTGGCATGGAGGGCTCTGATGGTGCCAGGGAGGCTGGTGCTGCACAGAGGGGGCCACGGCAGCTCTCCCAGCCTTCCTGGCTCACCTTTTCCTCCAGGAGCAGGAGAGCCACCCCTCCTGAACAGCTCAGGAGAAGAGGCTGTACAGTCAAATTCTCCCTCTGCAGTGATAATAACACAAGAGCCTGTCCTGCTTCCAGGAATTGTCTTAACTGTACCAGCAAATCAGCATTTCTTCAATTGTAACATCTTTCCTGGAAATAGTGCTACATGACATGCCCTCGCTGTCTGTCTCGGTGTGAATGAGAATACAGCAAAGCTCATGTTTTCCATTGTTGAAATACGAGCATAAATCTTTCACTAATGCACTGCTGTCTTTTATTATAACAGTCACTGCAGCAGAGAAAGGTACGTCAAATCTCTCCTTGTTGGTACAGTCAGTTGTTGGCATTGCCCTGACATGTTGTTCCTTCCCTTAAAATGGCTTTGTAAAGGGACTGAAATGAGTTGCTCAGCCTCTGGCAGCACCTTTGCGTGTTTTGACAAATCTGAGGCTTCAGTGTTGTAGGTATGAACGTTCAAAACAGAGGGGAACAGAGCTGTAATGATAGTTTTTGACAAAAGTCAGGCCCAAGTCAGAAGTGACAGTTCTGGATCCCTTTATCAGGGCAGATCCTGCACAAGGCCCAGGAGGTGACGTGAGGGATGAGGGCAGGACCCGGGAAGGGATAACCCTTTGGGTGTGGGATGGCTGGGACCATCCATCCCGTGTCTTCAGGATGCTTGTCCATCCTCTGCATCACCTCCTGATCTGGCAGAGCACGTCCTCCCTGGCAGTCACTCACAGGAGCCCTTGCTCCAGCCTGAGGATGCCAGTTTGCAGGAGCTGAGGGTGAGCTAACTCAAAATCAGCTAACTCAAATCAGCAACTAACTCAAAATCAGCTGTTCTCTGCAAAGGACAGATCTGGGCTGACCCGTGAGGGCCTGATGTCCCCCCCAAAAAACACTGCAAAGCATTTTGCATAGGTGTGAGGAAGCAGAAAGTGTTTGGCAGAACTCCTTGGCATTTTTTAGTTTTTTTCCTCCATGCTGCCCAAGATATTTTACAGCCTTTGTGAGTCTGTAGAGAGGCTCGTTTCTGGCATGGGTTGTGCTGGAGGCTGCAGGCTGTGCTGGAGCCTCAAGAGTGCAGCTGGTCTTTAAAACCAGCTTTATAGGAAGGAAATTTTCTGGTCCCACTGGAAGGAGGTATGGTCTTGTGACACTTAGTGGAAATAGAGCAGGTTTAGTTTGGTCAAATGGGGAGTATTTCCAAGGAAACATAAGTTTTTTTACAGTGTCCCAAAGCCAAGGCAAGTCCAAAATTTTTCGGTCCAATTGTCTTGCTTTCCCAGGCTAATTTTATGAGGAGGCCCTAAAATGTGAATGAGGAGTGATCTTGTTCAGCCTGAAAAATAAAATTAACGCCCGTATGAAAAGGGCTGAGCCCCAGAGAACCTCAGATGTCTCATTTTTTTTAACTGAAACAGGGAGGACTGTACCATAAACAGCTCAAGATGTAACTGAGGTCCATTTGGAATAAAGTATTTTATACTTGCCTATGGATGCAAACCCTTTTTTAGTGCAGTAAAGGAGAATAGTGATGCTCTTTCTCTTCTTTCTCTTGTAGGACTTTCTATTCTATCCTGGGACATTTTCCCTCAAACCCGCTATTTGTCTCAGGTAAGAAACTCCATCTATCCCAAGTCAGCCTGTCCTTCCTTTTCTTTCCATTTTGTGCTTGGCACCAATACAGTTCTCAAGAAAATTTCAACCAAAATCTGTATCCCACTAGCCAGGAACAAGCCTGGACTGTACCACCTCCCTCCTCACGACTGCTGGTCATGTTTCTTCTCTTCCTTGCCAGCAACTTTGGAGTTCATCCTGAGTCCCCGCACTTTTTGTTTGTGCCTTAAATGTGTTTTGATCCCCTTTCCCTCTCTTTCCCACTCCAGCCCCACACACCAGCTCACCCTCTGGCTGCAGCCATTCCTGATACGTCACCCCTTGGGTTCCAGAGGGGTTGTTAAAGAGCAGTGATGACAAAATCTGGCTAACCTGGCTTGTGATGGATGGTGGCAGTGGCTGCCAGCAGCAGCTGCTGTAGGTAAACCAGAACTCTGATATTTGCACCATTTGAGTTGCCTCACTCCCCCGAGTGAATTGCCACAGAGTTGCTCTCCTAGGTGTGATTGTTTAGGGTACAGTCCTCCCCGTAAGTTAGATATTCTCCCATAAAACAGATTTCAGCAACTTCATTCAACTTCTATATATAAAGTTTCCCTCAAACCTTTTTCAAACTAAGTCCTGTCTCCTCCCTAGGAAGCATCTGCTCCCCATTGCCAAATTCTTCTGCGTTCCTGTCCCTTTGGTCGTGTTTTCTTTGAATCCTTTAAAAAATGTGCATTTTGGCTGTGCGGTCATGCCAAGGAGTGTGAGAGTTTGCACATTTCAAGCAGGGATTGGCCCATCTCGAATTGGTGCATCCAGAGAACCTGTCACAAGTTCCTTGAAGCACTTCTGCCTTCTGTTGCGCTGGCACGGAGCTGACGGGCGCTCATTTTGCATGTCTCGGCTCCGCGCTTGGCTGGGGAGGATATTTGCAAGGCTGGATATTTCTGGTTCTACTCCACAGAAGCCTTAAATGGAGTATTTGCTGTGCCCTGCCTCACGGAAAGGAGCCTCATAATAAAACTTCGAAGGCTCCTGTTCAAAACCCTGATGTCAGACCCGCCTGGGTGGTGGTTTGTCTCTCTCCTGGTTGCTGAAGGAGTTTCTGAATTTTTTGGCTGTCGCCACGCTCCCCTGCAGCTCTGCTGGCTTTGCCTTATCCATGGCTTTCGTAGGGCTTTTAATGCCATTTCCTCTTGTACCACTCAAGCCACTTTCTCCACACGGATTCAAAGATTTTGAAGCCGCTTGCAAGGTGGTTTGGGCTACTTTCCATTGTGCAGGGCTGCATGGATGCTGTTCCCTATGCTTTGAAACACCCCATAGGGCTGACAGCTGAAAGTGTTTATGGTCTGAAACCCCAGAGCAGGTCTATTTCCATGAAACAGTGTCTTTGGAACCTTAAAAGCTACGTTTCTGCTCATCCCCTTGGGACTTTTCCATCAGGTGGTGGCAGAAGGAGCCTGTGCTGAGCGATTAGCAAACACCAGCAGCTGTAGATCCCTATCGTGCAGCAGGAGCCACATCCTTGAGGTTACCAAACTAGCAGTGATGGCATAGGGATGCAGGTCTATCACCTGTCTCATCTGTCAGTGGTGATTTAATTACCTGGCACCTGGAATCCTCTCACTTACACGAGTAAGAGGGAAAATGACTGATTTAAAACCTCCTTTCTCCAAGGAGATGCTGATTTTGTGTTGCCAGATAATATTACTGGTGCCTTCTGACCTTCAGAGGGAGGAATCTAAGTTAAATATCAGGCATTTGGATCTTGGCAAAGTTCAGATTGCCAAAATGAAGAAATACAAATAGCTAGGAAGGCGAGGCTGCGCCTTCCCTGGATGGCTGAACAAGTGCCATTAGCGCTTGAGTGTATTCCCAACTAGATATAAAAGGAATCGGGAGTGTTAAGGAAAAACAGAGTAAAGTGAATGCCTCTTACAGCTGTCGCAATGGGAAAGTTGCAACATTTGCTTGTAGGAAAAGATGCAGAAGCACACAGAGTACCTGTTAGCGCGAGCGGAGCCAGACTTGGGCAGGGTTTCAAGTGTTACAGACACAATCCTGAAGGCTATATGCAGAGCAGCATGACTTTTCCATGATGCTGCTTAAGAAGACGTGCCATTGCAAATTTTTTTTTTTTTTTTAAGGCTGCCTAAGTTTTCTTGGGCCTTTATGGAGCAGATGTAGCTTAGGAGTGTTGAGTGCGCTGGGGGACTGAACCGAGGGAACGGCATCCTTGGCTGTGCTCTAAACACGGCTTGTCCCTTGGCTCCCCTTGCTGCAGATCAGCTTTCTAGCCGAGAAATAAAGTTCTCTGAGGGGAAAAAAATCCACTCTTGGTCCCTTTGTTCTGCTTTCCCGTGGCAGACTGCGCAGTCTTGTAGCATTCCCTCTTGTGTCTGTAAAATTAGGGGCTCTCTGGCTCAGACGTAGTCTCTCCCATGCCTATAAACAGGGGTTGTGACACAGCCATTACGGGCAAAACCAGAGTGATTTTTTCCACCAGAGATTCTGGAGTTTGGAGAAAAATATTTGTTCAGAGAGATTTTAGAAAATTAAAGACCTCATGCAGGAGGATTGTCAAAGACAACTCTTTCTGGAATAAAAAAGGAAGGTTTCTCTTCTAGTTATTATTCAATATTTTAATGGAATGGAACAGAGGGTTGACCTGAATCTCCAGGACTTTCCAGGCAAGGGCTTGGGTCATTCCTCTTTCTGTGGGCTGCCAAAGACCCGTGGAACTCTCAGGGGAACTGAGCAGTTCCCAACGCCCATGGTGATGCAAGGTCTGCTTTAGCAAGTGATCCCTCTGTCATGAACAACCCTTTCACTGGAAAATTTATCCTCAGCCTCAGCTGGGATAATTATACAGCTTCTAAGGGTATTAACAAATAGTGTTGGTTCTGGCTTTGTCTTAAGAAGGTTTCTATCACAATTAATCTTTGCCTACTCTCCATCGTTTCTCGTTTCTTGGAACATAGAGACACTGCTATAATTATCTGTGAGTCTAAATATGGATTTCTATTTGCACATATAGACCCAAGTGCACAAATGGGCATTTTATCATATCATACCATGCTGTGTCATATCATTTAGTACAATACTGTGTGTCTGCAGTGAGAAGACACATTTTTCTGTCCTGGTTAGTCAAAGTGAAGCATCAAAGGTTAATTTCTTTCTGTCTTAAATTCGCACGAAGCAAGTTAGACATGACTTTACTGTGCCACGATAAACTTTGCATAGTATACCGTGTATAAAGGTAAAATACATTTTCCATGACTTAAACCTTTGTGGATCGGTGCTATGCTAAGGGCAATTAGATTTAACATCCCTGGAAGCTCCAAAGGCATTTTAAAGGACTCGCTCTTTTGTTCCAACTCTAGCACTCAAAAAGACTGAGACATTTTTGGAATAGGTTTTGATGGACTTATATGAAAATTTATATGACTAAGAATTGGATTTGTTCCTCTGGAATATTATGGATTATTTTTATGTGGGAATTACATAAGTGTGCAGAGCTGCATGCAGTTGGCTTAATGTAGCTAAAAATATATATTCTGATTTCCATTTGGAAAGGTAGCTGGATTTTTCCAGCTTCCCCTCTCAGTGATGACTTTATGGTGTGTACGGGTTATAGATTACAGGAAAAATTGAAATGCATAGTAAAATCAAGGGGTTTAAAATGGATTAATATTTGATTATATCTTTGAGAAGATGAATACTGATGTGTGTCCTTCTCCACTGCTGATTTTGAACTGTGGTGAAATCCCTTACAAATAAAACTTGTATGAGAGAGACCACGTGGATGTAAACAAGAAGAGGAGTGGGCAGCACATGAGGAAGCAGAAACCTTTGGGACCTGGGGCAAAGGCTCATCCTTCTTTCATCCCATGGCTCATTTGCCTCTGGTGCAGCAGAAATCACAAGGATTACCCCGACAAGAGAAAACTTCACAGAGCAATTGGAGATCACAAGTGAGGAAAAACTGCTCTCAATTACATTACCCAAAATACCCCATGTCTTTCTGCTTCTTAATCCTTTACCTCTCTCTCTCTCCCTCTCCCTCTCCCTCTCTCTCTATCTATCTCCATATACATATACAGAAGACTTTGTTTGACACAGTATTATCCAAAAGATGCTTCTTGGAGACAGATTTTTCCAGCTGTATTTTTGATGGAAAGCCTCGTGAAGTGGAGGCTGAACTCTCCTGTTCCAAAAGAGAACACATTAGAAAACCTGATCCTTTTGTTTTAAACTGTTGGCTGTCCCATTTAACACCAAAATTTGGTACATTTTGCTTCACCCTCCATGTGGAGCAACATCAGGTTACAGTACCCCAAAAGTTTTTAGGAAGTAGAATTAAGGTTCTGTGGGCAGCTTTGCTGTTCCATTAGAAGGGTTCGTGTGATGACTGTATCGAGTGATGCAGCACAGTGACTCTCTGAAGGGAAGAATGATGCAAATATACTGCAACAGAGATGAACAAAGGGTGTTCTTCTAAATTATCTGCACATTTGTGACTCACCTACAACAAATACAGTATAAAATTGAGGAGCTGACACGATGCTTCCATCAGGATTTTAAATGCTGTGTGAGATGGTACATGTTTTACAGCATAAAACCAAAATTCTGCTTTTGTTTTGCTTCTTCTGTATGTTTTCTAAAACGGACATGTCACTTTGGCTGTATAATCTTATCATATTTAGATTTGATTTAAATCCTGTCTTTTCTCAGCTGTGCTTGCTAATGGAATCATTCATGCTTTTTATACAGTTGATCTAATAATATTTTCTTCACTGCTCTCTGGCATTATTTTTTACTTTGTAGGAAGCATGGCAAAACTGGCAATATAAATTGAGTCTGCATTTTAATGACATTGATGGTGATTTTTTCATGCATTCGGATAAGGTGGGTTTTTTTTCCTCTCTTTGTACCATGGTTATTTCAATATACTGTGGTGTGAGCATGTGAATGACTGATTGATTTGCAGGATTCTCTAATAAGGAAGAAGACTTTTCCAATATTACTTTGCTGCTTAAACTGCTCTGTTCATGCAGGCCATCAGTAGAATGTCTGTGAGATATCTTCAATCTTCTCTCTTTATTTTATAAGCAATGTACTCCAGTGACCTGTGAACTTCTCTGCTGGAAGTCCCTGGTCCCTCTTCAACACAAGGGAAATGGTGTCTCCCACTGGAAAGCACCAGGAGATGGTAAGTCAGTGACTTTCAGCATTTTCTTACAGGAAGATTTTTCAGATTTCAAACGAGGATTGGTGAACAGACTTTTCTCTTTTAGTGACAATATATTTTTTTCTGGATACACTTAGAAAGAGAACAAATTATGGACTGTGGCAATGACTGACTCCGCTCCATTTTATACTTGCACAGCCCCCACAGTGACTTTAGTGATGGTGGGGGAAGAGGCAAAAGTGTGGCCCTTCAGAGTGAGTTTTCCTCTAGTTTTACAGAGGCTCCAAGATGCCAAGTGCTACCTCAGGAGAGTGAAGCCCTTTACAGAGGCAGCAGATGCAGTTCAGCATTGCTCATTCTGTTGTGCTTCAACTCTGACCACGGAAGCGCGAGCTCTTGGGACAGAAAGTGCTCTGTTTACACTCAGACCTTGGCATTTTTCCTAAGGGTACCAATTATAATGGTGTTTTTTGTGATATGGGCACACATCCATTATGAATTGGCTTGCACCCACCAACTCATTTTGCACAGGCCATGGAACATCCATCAGATGGCAACGATTCCCATTCATGTGCAATGTTAAGGAAATCTAGATCATTACCAGCAGAATAATGAATTCCATAGAATTGTTCCATTGTGCAATTATATGAAGTATGCTAAGAGAAAGGGCAGTTTCTCAATAAAGTCCTTTTTTTTTTTCCTAAACCACAGGAATGATAGATTATTAATCATGATTAATGCTCAGTTACAGTGAATTATAGTGGAGCAGTGCCTGGAAATCCCAGACTGCTTGGTAAACTCATTTTCTTGCATAATAGGAAACTTACCTTGCATTTAAGAGAACCCAAATAGATGAAGATGAAAGCAATGGAACCACCCATTTCATATAATTAAAAGAAAAATTTAATATATACATACATCCTTAGTTCCGACACTACTGAACTTTTTTTGATACTGTACAAGCATAATAGGAGAAATACAATTGCAAATATCTTAATTGTTCCCGTATTTTGCTTTCTTCCTGAGAACCAAAGTCTTCTAGAGCTCAGCTGCAGCACTCAGCCTGAATCCCTAAGCAGCATTGGAGTTAAGGCAGAGTTGTGCATTGTCTGGACATTTGGAAGATGTTGATGATTGCTCGAGAGAGTATGAATGATCAAAGTGCTTTAGGAAGCAGAAGAAAGTCGAATGAGGTAATATAATATGTTCCATTCCTATATTTGGGGATGTACATGGGACTCATATTGTACATGGAGAGTAAGGCACCAGAACATCGTTATGGAAGGGCTCATGGTCAGTCAGACAACTTAATATCCTTTAATATAACTGATCTTTAAACTGTTGGAAGCCCCCAGAGGCTTTTCCAATATTCAGCAAACATCAATTTCCCTAAAGTCTACATCCTAACCGTATTGTGTTCCGAGAACAGAGTGAAAGGAGGTGAAAAGACATTTTTGTCTCAAGGATGAGACTGCTGGGTCATTTCCAAGAGGAGATCCTTAGAGAGCATCCCGTGGTCCTTTCCTGTGGAAGGTAGCAATGCAGCTCTCCGTTATTCTCCCTGTCTCTCTCTTCCCCCAAGCAATCTGTCAGCGCATTTCTGGTGCTGGGGAGAGGCGTCGTGTCGGAGCGATGTTCCCGTTTGCAAAATGGGAACTTCTATTTGTTGTTCTCAGGAGCTGGTTTCACACGCTGACATCTCCCCGGGAGCACAGCTGAGTCCAACATGTTCCCAACAGCCATCCACCCAAACGCCTCCCACTCAAGCACCCAGACCTTCCTTCCCAGTAAATAAAAAATACAGAGACAGCCTCGAATTGTTCCAAACATTTCGGTTTCACTGGAATATCTACCCATGTTCAGATCTGATAAATGGGTATTTTTCTGCACCAGGAAGTCAGTTTAGTGTGGGAATAGGATGGCTTTTCAAAGAGGAAACACAGTTTCTGGAATAGTTAATGGAAAAGTCTGACTGACTTTCTCTGGGGTCAATATATTTAAGTGTTCCTACATATAATGAAAATACAATGTTGCAATTAACAACTTATGACAGAAAACAAAGTGATCATAAGTTGCTGATTCTACTGTGTTGTATGAAATAACATGTTTTTCAAGGTTTCATTGCTCAAAAAGGTCTCAAAAAATCTACCTCCTAAAGCAGGAAACTGAGCAATGTATACTTTAGGCAGGGAGATATTGCTGCATTATTTAAAACACCACCATTCACTACAACAGCAGCTCTCAAAATATCCCAGTGTGATCCATTCATATTGCTGGGATATCCTGTCTAATCATGGCTATAGCTGTGACCGCTGTAATTCTTGACCTTACCCATGTCCTGTAGTAGATGTGACCTCAGTAGGCCTTAACTTTTGGATTAAAACACAAAAAAATCTTTTGAATAATGGTTCCTAGGAAAAGAGTTGGAAAAAATTCCACATTTCTGCCAAAAGTCCCCAGTACAGGTCCACACCTGAATGAGACTTCAGTTGCCATGAGTCATCCCAGTGTGGCCAACGTGTTTTTCCTTGCAGACTCAGAACTGGAACAAGACATCCTGGCTTGAAAGGCAAGTTCCCCATCTCTGATTCCCTCACTGACAACATTTTGGGGTATGCCACCCTCTGGTTTCCCCTCTTGGGCTCCTTCCAGCCATTGCACATGAAATCTCCACTTTTGGAGAGTGGCATCAAGAGGAAGGACTACCGATGTGCATCTGTATAGGTAATTCTCTAGGAAATGGTATGTGGAACAAGCTTTCCCCTTTTCTGACTCATAAATGCCTCGGGTCAGACTTTTTATTCATAAATACTCCCATGCCACTTTGTCAAGGACAACCTGTGGTAGAAAGGATAGAATGATCCAAGCCTCTGTGGCCTGGTGTGTAAAAGTAGAGAGTTTAGCTTAGCTTTGGAAGATTTAAGACCAAAAGTCTGTGGGAGAATGCAAATCGAAGCATTCAAACTCAGCATTGCCCATCCTGGGGTGGGTGACCCAAACCAGAGCCTCCTGGAGGGCAGGGGGTTGTGCTTTGGGGTTGGGTCCAGACCCAGGCAGCAGTGTGGAGATGAAGGACTAATGATTTTGTTCCTTTAGGTGACTACAGCTCATGATGTGACAGTGTAAGATAAGCAAATCTCTTCTATTCCCCACCAATGATCTGGAAGGAGCACAGGAATGAGGTGTTCTGGGCTGCTCACTGCATTCCTGAGGTTTGCTGTCTTCTGGTCACCAGGCTTTGTAGGACACCTGGACAAAGGTTGTTGGTGGTTCTACTTCTTACTTTCTGATTTTTTGAAAACCTGAGTTTTACAGAAGGGGAGTAAGGAAGGAAAATCTCATTACTTTTTTCCCCGTTAAACATTTGTGTGTCAAGACTACTCTGATTAATAAACAAGTGGTTTCAATGATTTTAGAAATTATTAATATCCCAGTATCTTGCCCGGGATCCTTGTTTGGGATTCCACAGGCACTTCTGCACAGTGGGGATTTTGGGAGAAATTTTAGTGCTTATACAAAGCAAATACTGACTTGGGTGTTAGTCTATAAATACCTAATGGGAACAAGCAACTCTGTATTTTCCTCTATGCTTAATACCTCTGTTCTGCACCCTCAGGCAGCTGAATTTACATGCTTTTGTTGTCATATGTGTAATGTGCAACATGTATTTCCTTTTTATCAATCAGACCTGCCATCAGAAAAGAGATAGAGGGAGTTTGAAAGCACAACCAGCATAGATACTGTCATTTTGTAATCTTTGGTGCACAGGTGGAGATACGTGTTTGCACTAGAAGAGGTGGTAACATTCTGTTTCTTGCAGAAGTCTTACAAATGAAAATCAAGCAATGGAGTTCCTGGCTATCCACGGGGTAATTCTCCTCTGGAAGTGTGCAGTTAATTCCCATTTAGTCTAATTACACTTATGGAGCCCTTTCCTATAACTAATGAACAATAGGCATAACCTGTTATTACATAACCATGGGCCAGCACATTAATACACTGTCAAATTGCACTACCCTGTGAAAATGCTTCCTCCACAAAATACACTGGAGATTTTTAGTGACATTTGCTGTAATTACCAGTAGCATGGTTTCTAATTAATTTAATTTTTTTTTCTACCTATACAGGGCATATAAGAGTGTTTTAAGAGACTGAATAAATAAATTTTTAATTATAAAATGATGCTATATCATAAATTATTTATGACAACCAACAATGTGTAATACATGTTTAGGTATGAATCCATTAGGAAGATGAACTAATACATATATCAGTCCTAAAATAATGTCCTAATTTGTTCTGTGTTTATGAATGGGGAAATCCGTGTTTAAAGGAATTAAAGGTTTATAAAAGCCTTGGATTGAGGCAGGTAAAGCAGCGAGCACGCTTGGCACTTAGGAATTCTGTTGTCATCTATGGCAGAGAAGACCCTTTTTTGTCCTTTATTGGTTTCAGCAGTTTGTGATATCATGCCACCAGAATGGTACAGCTATAGAGACCTCCAGGGAGGGAGCAGCAAGATGCACACAGTCCTCATTGGCAAAACCTCTGGTTATGATTAATATTAAAAAAAAAAAAAAAAAAAAAAAAAAAAAAAAATCTCCTTTGTAATCTGTCAGGTAGTTTTGAGGAATTTTGTCAATTATTTTCCTATTAGCGATAGCAGACTTCCGAAATCTCCATGGCAAGTTCCAGGCACTCCCCAGTCTCGTGGCAGGACTCAAAGAGGCTGCAATCAATGTCACAGTCACAGTTGCAGTCGTTGTTGCCGTGGTCTTCGTCAGAGGTCTGGTAATATCTATTGGATGGACAACAGGTATCTGTCAGCCAGTGTTCACAGGTATCAGGCAGCATTATAAGAAAGTCCCAAAACTGGCAGAACAAGCAGGCCAGGATAAGTGTTGCGCATTCATCTAAGAGAAAGGAAAAGTAGGGAGATGTAAGAACAAGGGTGAGCTGGGATTACCCAGGTTTAGGCCAGTGTGGCTACACAGAAATGAGAGGGTGGGCTAAAAACACATTGATGATCACTACTTCCATAGAGACCAATGAAAAGTTTATTTTCTATTTTGTTTGCTCTGGAAAAACAACAGCTGCATGAAAATAATTTGAACAGAAATATTCTGTGGCAGTGAAATCCTGAAGAACAAACCCTATAAACCAAGTTTTGTCTTCTCATGCCCGGACAGCAAGGAGGCTGAAGAGGCACAGGAGGCACAGCCGGGACAGCTGACCCTAACTGGCCAGAGGGATATTCCAGACCACTTGGCATCAATATAAATTAGGGAGAAAACAAGCAGGGGTTTCTGCTTGAGAACTGACTGGGCATCAGTCGGTGAGTGGTGAGCAATTGCAATGTGTATCCCTTGTTTTGTATATTCTAATTATTTTGTCACTATTATTATTATTACTATTTTCTTCCTTTTCTGTCCTATTAAACTGCATTTATCTCAACCCATGAGTTTTCTTCCTTTTACCCTTCTGACTCCCCAATTCTGCAGTGGGGCAGTGAGTGAGGGGTTGCATGGGGCTGGGTTGCTGCCCAGGCTTCAACCATGACACCAGCACAGGTGACACTGGAGTTTATTTTCATTTTCACAAGAGTTTGCACTAAAAATGTTTAATGACTACCAAGGACAGGGAGGGAGAGCAGGTCTGGAGAAGAGCATTCAGAGAGGGCAGTGTGCTGGTCGAGTCTCAGCTCAGGGTCCTGCCAACTACCCACCAAATGGGGTTCTCACCTTTATGTTCACAAATGTCAGTTTTTCAAAGGAGTCAAAACTCGGGAAAATAGATCATGTGGGATGTGTGTCTGGAGCCAGTGAA
This sequence comes from Pachycephala philippinensis, assembly GCA_013397055.1. Classification (NCBI taxonomy): domain Eukaryota; kingdom Metazoa; phylum Chordata; class Aves; order Passeriformes; genus Pachycephala; species Pachycephala philippinensis. The sequence continues at coordinate 649,255 of VWZT01007078.1, read as the reverse complement.
TATTCCTGAAAGCTTGGTCACCATGACTAAAATGCTGTGCTATGTTTGTGCCCTGCAAAAATCAGCTAATTAACTCCCCACTCCTCAGCCTCCAGCATCTGGGGAGGCTGCTTGGGTGCAGCAGGTGTGAGATTCCAACTGTCTGAATCCAGTTGGAGCACAGATCCAGACCTTTCCTTCTTTTTTTTTTTTTCCCTTCTTGTTTTTGGAAAGGAAAAATGCCTTCAACAATATGAATGTCTTTTCATTGGTTCTTTCAGGAAAGCATATGGTTATAACCACATTTCTTGCCCTAGGATGACTAACTGTGAACTCATTCAACTGCATTGGTTCTGTTGTGGCATTTTCTATCTCACGTAACATTAAGTTCACTGCCAGGAAGTTTCCAGAATTATGCTTTTTTTTTTTTTTTTTTTTTTTTAAAAAAACTTTTTTTATGGAAAACAAAAACAAAAAAAAAAAAATTTTGAGCTTCTTTTTTAAAAAAAAAAGGCAGTTGAAGCAGGTAGCAAGAATAAATAGCATATGACTGAACTTCTTTCTAAGTGGCATATCATCACCAAAGTTATCAATTTTAATACTTATTTAAATATGTCAAGATCTATTTAGGTTCAGACAAGCACAACTAACTTCGAAGTCAGTCCTGTCGAATAAGAATGACTAGATATCGGTGATACTCAGTAAATTCATGCTTATATTTTTTTCTAACTAAATGAACTGAAATAATTATAAAATTGAAACATTTAATAAGGTGACACCACTGCATTTAATTGTATGAAATTTACACTGTAGAAAATGTAATCATTTTATCCAGTAGTCCTTGGTGTAATTAAGACTATTCTTTTTAGATCTCTCATGTTTTTGAAATTTCCTTCCTATACATAGATGTGAGAGACAGAATTCAAAATTATGTCTTAATTAAGGATTTGGCAATTTTTTTTCTCCCTCTCCAAAGATCCATTTTTTTAATAACAGTTTTTTTTTCCCCTGAATGTGTTAACCATAATGGTGCTTATGTAATCTGGAGAGAATAGATATGATTCTTAGGGCTTCATCCAGGAAAGAGAGCACACAAAAAGCACAAGATTTTAATAATAAAGTCATGTTTCAGCACCGACTCTGTGATGTGCAGTAAAGATGCTTTTAAATTCCCATCAGAGCACACACCATGAACTGTGATAATGGATGTAACACATTTCAAAAAATCTGCATGTGCGAGGCTTTTTGGTCCTGTTTTAAGTGGGATAATGTATATAAATAATAGATATTAGCAATTAGACATCCATTCCTATGCATTCATTTATATATTTGAAAATAAATTAGCCACAAACTGCATAAAAGAAGATGCAATCTCTTGTTTTCCCCTCTGTTTTCCCTGCTGTTTGCCAAACGGCGTTGCTGCGTTTATCTCAGCGAGAACAATGACCTCAGCTCTCGTTCTCTACATTAGTAGATTAATTAGCACAAAAGAAGAATTTATAATAATTTTTCTAGCATGCCTCATCTCTGAGCTTTCCTGCTCTTGTTTGGTGGCATCTGCTCACACAGATGATGCTCTGAACAACCCTGGTCCAAAGCTTGCTGGAGCCATGCTGGTCATCCTTGGTGAGACCTATGAGCTTTGGATTTGCTCTTGTCTGAGCACAGGGAACAAAATAATCACCAATTTCCTCACCTATTGCTCTGCCCTCAGAGGTTCTCCAAGCACCAGCAAACAGGATTTGGCCTCGTGTATGTGGAATAAACAGTAAGTTGTCAGAGCGGAGTGAGCTGAGTATGCAGTGACAACCACAAATCTGGCTTCCTTTGGTTTTCTTGGCTTCTATCCAGCCCTTAACGTTATTAATTAAGCACAGATTGGGGTTTTTTTTGTTGTTAATTTCCTTCACGTTTAGCTTTTTTAAGGAGTATGAAATCTGTTATTTGCATCACGTGGTACACACCTGTGTGCCAGTAATGGTTGAGATAGTCCTCAAACTCACAAATAGGGAGTGTCTGGCCAAGAGGACAAGTCCCCTAAATGAAATAAATACTTCAGATCCTTCCTTGAAATTAAGTGTATTCCAATAGATGTATCCGAGACATCCCTTTCATAAGGATGGGTGACACAATAGAGACGTTAATGATTCCTGCAGAACATGGCATTTTATTGTGTTGATCTGTATTTAGAAATGCTTAATTTAGGAATTGCTAAATGATATGCACGATGGATGCCAGCTCCATTGGATATAACACACTAATCCATTATTGCAAAAGGCACTCAAAAGAAACTTCTAAAATACTTCACAGAGCCTTTTTTCAACATCCACTGGAATAACCAGGAATAGCATTTATCTTGCACTGACACTGGTGCCTCTGTGCAAACACTCATTACTAAAGTACAAATGCTCTGTGGCACAATAGGCTCTAAGCTCCTCTTCTATGACTTTAATATCACTGACAATTTAAGATCATCTTCTAGAAATTCTCATCTATCACACAAATGTCTGCAGGGCAACTTAACATTGCTTTTGGCGATGTTCTTGAACCTCCTGTTCAACATTTAATTTCGAGTTGGTTATACATAGTTCTTTTGCAGTGGGCATTATTTAGAAATCAGCTCAAATGTGCTCTGTTTTATAAAACATACCGTCACTGTCTCTCTGATGTACTGATGCATCATCTTCAATGTAAGTGAATTCTCTGCATTTCTCCAGGGAAGCAATGGATGATCTGCTTGCATCTGACAATTTCTTCTCATTTTTGGTGCCCTTTGATGAAGCGTCTGTGATGCTGAATTCTGCGACAGAACTCGTAACAATACCTTTCATAGGCTTTTCATCTGTGTGTTTTTCATTTGTAAGCTGGTTATCTGGTGGGATTAGGAAAAAAAAAAGACTGTGATACCAAGGCAGAGATCTGAAAGAATAACATATGCAGAATTTTCAAACCTACAGTTGTTTACTTCCAAGGCCTAACCCTTCCTACCTAATGACTTCAGTCTCTTTACAGAGGTTTATTCATAGTAAAGGTATGTGTGAACTTGCCTTCTAAGGTTTTCTCTTAAACCCAGAGAACTTAGAGGCTAAGTAATAATTCACTTTCAGTGGGTGGGATCAGGTTTGGAAAGAAAACAGAACTATTGCCTCAGTTGACATCTATTTCGAGTTTGATATCCTAACTTCAATCTGTGACATAAAAGAAGGCAAAACAATTACCTTGTTATTTTTCAGCTGCAACTTTGTTTCCCTAAATTAACAGCCAACAATGTGCACGTAGGCGGTACCTGGATGCAGATGTGCCAGCTCACCGTGGCTCATAATCTTGTAGCAAAGAGAGCCAGATGGTCTCTGTTTAGCATCCAGATTCCTTATTTCATAACTTCATCCCCACTTGCGTTGTTGGCCTGGAAGTCAGCTAGGAGATGGGATACTTCAAATGCTGTCAGCGTGCCAGACAAGCAGCTCAAAAACCAGAGGGAGAGCTTAATTTTAAGCCCCAACTAGGGGAAAGGTTAAGAAGAGTTCTGAGTTCAATTTATTCCTGAAGAACTTCTCAGGCACAGATAAACACGGGTTGATATATAGTTTCACTCACTCTCTGAAGTGATCAAGAGGCCAAGAAACACAGTCATTCTCTCTATGGCAGGACGATAAAACCTCATCAGTTCTTATCTACAGCTGATTAACTCCTGCACCTCACATCAAGCACAGCCTCACTTTTTATCTTACTTAAATCTTGTGATATGCTTGCTCTTGAGCTATGTACAGAAAATCAATCTTTACAAACACCTCAGTTTTGCAAATGCTACTTTCTGAGAGGATCAGTAAGTGCTCTAAAGGGGTTTGTTTGCACTCGGCTGCAAGGAGTCTGAAGAGAAACCCTGCACATCTCTTGGGTTTTAGGTACCTTTGACTTCTGACATATATTAAAGAGAAGCCAAGGAAAGGCTGACAGAGAGTGAAACCTTGATGAGACTGTAGTTGTTCCCCCAGTATCCTTGCAGCCAAGAGGAGGAAATGTGGATGGGATGGATGGATTGCAGGGTAAGTGAAAAAACAGGGGAACCATAAGGCTTGAAGAGAGGGGAAGCAAGGATTTGAGGGCTGAGTGGTACCTGGTGCAAGGCCAGTGAAGGCCACTGAAGTGGTGAGGGGTGTGGAAGACCTTCTGTGTGAGCAGAGGCTGAGGGAGCTGGGCTTGGTTGGCCTGGAGGAGAAGGCAGAGAATGGTGCTGGGTGCTGTGCTCCCCTCCAGAGCCAGGGTGATGGAGGAGCCACACCCCAACTCCTCCCAGCAGCACACAGAGGCAAAGGGAGGAGAGGGCACTGTCAGAAGCTGCAAGGGCAGCTGCATCTGCCTAGGGAATGAATTCCTCATCATGGGAGGTGTAAAGCACCAGAACAGACCCCAGCAAGGCTGTGGTTGTGTGAAGAGCTCAGCTGGGCATGGACCCCAGCAACCTGCTCTTACTGGGGGTCTCTGACAGAGGCCAAACAAAGTGATTCTAGAAGTCCCTTCCAAGCTAATCTTTCTATGATTTCTATGACTCAATTTACTTACAGAATGAGTGAGCAATTCCTTTAAATTTCTGCGCGTAGTTGGGTTTCATGCCATTTTAGGTCATTTTTACCTGGTGAAATATGTAGTAGCAGAAAAGCTGGGTAGAGGATAGTAAAGTAAGACCTTGAGATAAGGTAAGCATAAAAACTAGGCTATCATTCTCATTTTAAATCACTGCTTTAAAATTGTGTGGCAGAAGTATTGTCTTCATTTTGAAGCCTTAATGGCAACAAAGTCTACTGTGATGGAAATGTGGAGTTTCCCTGTCCTGGAGAGTTTACAGGTTGGCCTTGGGCAGGGAGTGAACGATGGGGAGGAGGCAGTAAGAGAGCAGTGGCACAGAGAGGAGCCTCAGAAACCTATAAGTGTCGGGTTTTGTGAGCATTATGATGAAGGAAAGCCACAGATGAGATGGGAAGGGCAGGAGAGGCAGAGGCTCCTCTGGGTGTGACCCAGCAGTGCAAAGCACAGCAGTTCTCCCCTGAGGCTGTACCATTGGTCGTAGGAAATCAGCATCCTGGGCTATGCATGTCTGGGTTTGCCCATCTGTGATGATTTGTGGATGGTTTTCCCCCCAAAGTAAGCAAATACAATTGTTTTTTCCCTCTCTGACTTCTTCGCCAGCCTCTTTAATCCAGAATGTGAAAACTCATGTATTTTGGATGTCCTTACTTGTACAGTAATGACTGGGCTCCAGTGTTTATAAATCAATGACATTCCACATTAAATGAAAGCCTGTGCTTTCATTTAATAACAAACCATCTCCAGGAAAAGTTGTGCTAATTGAAGCAGCAGAGCTCAGGATGGAGCGATGTCGTCCTTATACATTGGATTTCTTGGATAATAATTGATTTGTGAGTCCAAAAGACACAAGCCCCACCTGTTATTCAGGTGCCAGTATTAAAAATGGATCCTGTTTGTCCACACTGAGAGCTACACCCAGGCTGGGCCTTTGGATACACACAGATCAGATCAAAAGGCTAAGACAAGAATAACTATTTTCCTTTTTCAAAATCAGCCCAAAAATCTAAACTAGACATGTTTTAATTCACGATATATCTGTTGAGTTCCCCAATTCTGCAACAATACAATGGCCCACGGAATGCATTCAAGCATTCAAGAGCGAGACTGAAAAAAAGTCTGACAGAAGTAATCAGTAAATGCCAGACTAACATTTACTGTATCCACCGACTTCTACTATTCATACTTTGAGTCAATTTTTATTCTTGAAGTGCTGTTGAAGAGAAATCAAAACCAGAAATAGAAAGACATAGACATAACCTGAATTTTTCAATACAGCACCATCAAACAAAAGGGTAACAAAAGCTGTCACTCAGGGACTCTTCTGTTTGTTAAAGCATACTACATCTTGGAAAATACAGTACATTTTAGTGTCAGACTCTTAGTTTGAAAAGCTCCCTTTCAGTAATGTTATACTTGTCTTGTACAGCTAGATCAAGTCTTCATGCAATCACTGTAACAAGCAACTTGCTATGACAAGCGAGATCCTTGCTTCCAGAAAACACTGCGGGAGAGGCTAAAGCAGTGTACAATTATAGGTCTCCATTTCATTTTTATGCAATTACCTTCAGTTCAGCTGTGGGTCCATCTACATTATGTCTTTTATCAATTTAATGTTTGCACAAAGTGTCTGAAGAAATAAAGATTGTGCTAGACCAGCAGAAAAAAAAAAAAAAGGTGGTTAGCACTTTTTTTCTTCTGTTATAGTTTGTTGCTGGATGGAACAGTAGTAGGTTGAGAGTTTGGAACAAATAGAAATAGCCAAATAGGCTTTAAAAATATACTACATACCACTGATACTACTTATGATTACCATTAAATGAGAATATAAAAAATCCCTAAATTACAATTAGGGATGGGAAGAGGGTCAAACTTTACAACTCTCTTTTAAGAGTCTGTGTTCAGCTTCAGATGTCCACATATGTCTGTGTTTTTAACGTATAGAAACGAACCACTGAAGTGAACTTAAAGGGAAAAATAAGTGTATCATGATGAAGAAATCTCAGATTATTCAGTGTTAGACTGTTAGGCAGAGGCTGCTAAAGGTACACCCCCACAATGTGCCATTTTTAAATAGTATGAAGTAGCAACTTTCTTCCTCACACGGGGAAGCTGGGACTTGCCTTGGCTGTTGCAGTGGAAGACTGGGATCGTTCACCCATATTTGTATTAAAGATAGTCTCAATACTCACATGGAATTTCTTTTTTCTTTTTCTTTTTGGAGTTGGGTGATTCAGATGGCTAACTACAGTGTCTAAATTCATGAAAGCACAAAGTAAATCACTTTCCACTGATGCCAGCCCCAGATCCCTCTGGTTAATAGGGAGGAGCAGTGATACCAAGACTGGCATTTGCAGTATGTCCCCTGACCTCTGTTTCTCTTCACTGGCTTTAGGCACAAACCAGCATCTTGTAGTCCTGGAGAGTGGGAGTCTGCAGTTTCCCTGAATGCTTCTGAAATTAGATTTAATATAGAGGCACACAAGGGCTCTAAGTCTATTTTTGATAAAGGACAGAGGATTTAAGAGGTGCTCTGTTCTGCTGGACAGGGATCGCAGCAATGCAGGTAATCCAAAGCAGCTCTTGGAGCAACTGTTTAGGGGGAGATGCCACTGAAAGAGAAGGAGAATTGATCTCTGATCCTCCTAGGGCTCATACACATCTTGCAAGCAAAGGACAACGCTGGCATTTGTTCCAATCCATCCTGGCAGTGGCCCTTTGCCTCACGCCCCTGCGACAAGGAATCCCAAGGGTTAATGCTAAACTGTGTGGAAAACTGCAGCAGTTTAGGACCTGTAACTTTTTAATTCCCCCCTGAGGCACGTTGGTGTATCAGCGCAGCAGAAGCACCAAAGGAGCACCTGGCTGCTCCCCCTGCCACTCGTTATCCCCTGCACCGCTGTCCTAACCTGTCTGTTTAATCTATCACACACTCATCACTGGGAGAGCTGTGTGCCATGTCCCTTCAGCCCTGAGATGGCACAGGCAGAGCCACATCAGACCTGATGGATGATAACTTGTACGTATAAAGGCTTGGTCTGAACTCACTTGGTTTGAAAGGACTCATAGAACAATGAAACCCAAACCTCAGGGTTTGATGGCAATGCTTCAAAAAAGAAAAGTGAAAAGAAAAGCAAAACACTTTTTATTGCTAGTTTAAAGGATATAATTGTCTGCCAGGGAGGGAATATCTGCATGCACAGGGCTAGCAGCTTACCTGGATGGTCCTCACTGCTTGGCGTCACCCCAGGGAGGGCCAGGAGAGGCAGGGAGCTGGTGCGGCGGTCTTGGCAGAGGAAAAAAACAAAATTGGAGAGGGATAAATGTCAAATAAATGTGGTTTGGCACAGCCATCACCCTCAGCCACTTAGTGACAGTCATTGACTTCAGGAGTTGTTGCTCTGAGGTCAAACAGAAGCAAGTGCGCTTCCTTACGGAGGGAGGTTACATGGGACGGTGTGCTGTTTGTGTTACCCTCTGTCTCACAGCTGGAAAGGGAGCAAAAAATAAAACAAGTTGCTAAGACAGAAAGTTTCACCCGAGAAGAGGTGAAGAGGATCACCGGCAAACACAGCAATTCAGGTAGGTACAGAAACTTTGAGAGCTGGGAGGTCTGAGATTAAATGTGGGGCATCATCCGTGTCCAAACACCCCAGAAACCTTAGATGATGTTCCCAAATCATCAGCAAAGGAGGAGAGAGGAAATTTAAGCCCAGACTCCAGCCTTCATGGCTTGGCAGTCTTGGTGGACAAGATGCCCAAGGTCCCCGTGGTGGCAAGCCCACGTCCCCACACGGAGAAATGCTGAGCTCCTCCACCAACCTGCCAGGCGGTTCACTCCATGCCTGAGGCGTGGAGGCTTAAATCTTCCTTCCTTCTCTCTCCAAGTGTCAGGGGGGCAGAGCAGGAGGGGCTGTGGGACTATCCCAGCAGTGAGTGCAGCAGATGGAGCAAAATCCATGGGAACTGCTGTGGCCCACATGGGAGAGGCCGGAGGCAGCGTGGGCGCCGCGGCCCGTCAGAAGAGAGCTGCTCTAGACCAATATATCACAGGGGCTTTCAGAGATTCGTGCCCATTTCGTTTTGCTGAGCTCAGGCATAAGGATGCAGGGGATTTAGAGACTGTTTATTTTTGTCGTAAGGAAACAGGAAATAGTACACAAGGCTATAAATATATCCCGGGCTTCGGATGACATCATGAACTCGTGCGAGTGCTTCACTACTGATTTACGATGATGGACTGGTAATTCACAGGAGCTTTGGGTTTACTTTATTTTGCTGTTGCAGTAACAAAGCTAATGGTGCAATCCCAGGAGGGGGTATTTTATCAATTGTGAATTTTTGACCTCATTGCATACATTTTAACTTCATGAATTAGTGACCCAGCTAACTGTAAAGCCTTCTATAGGCTTATTATAAATCTATCATAGGACTGGCAAAAACTTTTGGCCCAGATCCTAAGCTCTGACAGGCATGTGTTGATGGACTGCATAGCAAGCACTTCCACTAATATTTCTCACTAATTATACCATATATTAAGAAAAAATGAATGAAGCCAATGTTTATATGCCGCTTTAACTGCTTTTCATATAAGAAAGCAACACAATCCCTAATAAATTTTCACCTTCAACATTTCTATTCATTATAATTTTTACCATGATGAATGAAGTTAGAACTGGAGAGGGAGGGGGTTCATCTTGAAATCTGTTCAGTGAATGACTGAATTTACTTCCCTTCCCCAACTTGTGTCGAGGAAGGAGGGAACAGATGGACACAGGAAGAAGAGGGAGGCGAGTGCGGAACGAAGGAGATGGGTGAGGAACAGATGGAGTCAGGAGAAAGTGAAGAGGAGAGTCAGCAAGGATGGTAGAAAAGTTTTCCACTTGACCTTGAGTTGAAATGAAGATCTGCATGCAGCATGGGGCAGCTAGAGTTTTGGGATGCCTCCTTTTTTCTCTCTGTGGCACTGAGGCTATAAGGTCCTGTGGGCCATCCCAGCAGCTCAGCCCATCCCAGGGGACCCACAGGGCCAGGACTTGGATTTTCACAAGGGGTCACCTGCTGCAGAAGGGCACCTACACCGTGTTCAAGTTCCATAATGGTAATGGCAGGGGAGAATTGTGTGCCAACACAGGAATAAAAATGGGTTGGGATGTTGTAATTCTCCCAGGCACCCCAGCCAAGCCAGAAATTGGAGCTTATAATTTTGAAGAGTGTACTACACCCAGTTTGTTAGGATCCAATGGCCAAAATGCTCAGAATAATTTATGATTTTACCTGCTTAAAGCAAGACATTTGAGATGTCCTGATTTTCAGAATATGCTGAGCATCTGCGTTTTGAGGTGTATTGAATTATATATCCCAAATCACTAGTAAGTCCTGGAAAATCTTGATTGTATTCTTAATTCTGTTAAATTGCCTGCATATACTCCATTGGTTCAGGCTTTGCTAGCTGAAGAATGGAAGAGGTGAAAGCTAAATATTGGCCATGTGTGTCATTCCCTTTGAAGAAAATGGGAGCCATGTGCACTCACCTAACAGCAATGTTTGGCCCCAACTATGATTTCACAGCTGGGCCCTAACTTCAGGAATGCCAAAGCACTAAATGACTCAATTGGAGTAATCTGATCAATGCTGTATTTTCACTGTGGATTTAAATTGCACACACAGCAAGAGCAGAGTTGGTTTTCTCCTCTCTCGAAATCACTTTTCTCTGCAGATTTGATAGCATAAATATGAAGTATTGCTCTCATCACACAAATAAGTGAAATGGCAGAAAACGTATGTCAAATAAAATGCACAACATTACGTCCTTTTTACTTTTTGGAGGCTGTTTAAGAAAACGGCTTCATTAATTTTGACTGAATAAAAGGTTCCTTTAAGGGATTTCAATAGGTGACATGAAAAATGTTAATACGAATGATCAAGACAATGGAGGTTAAAACTGTTTTGAAAATATGTTTCTTTTATAGATCTCGGCTGTTGGAAGAGTTACAGAATAAATATACGGTAGTGCTGACATTCAGTGCTGTTTCATCTTAGCAAAGAGTTTTTAATAAAGAAAATTCTTTTCAAGGAATGCTTTCTGCAGCCAGTCTTCAGAAAGAGGTTTTCCCCCCTCCTAGTTTAATAAAATTAAAGTAATTTATGTCATATTGATATGTCGATATGTTTTTCAATAAACTTTTTCACAGAGATTTTTTTTAAATTCTCTTCACTTTAAAAATTATAATTATATGTCTTCCTCCCACTTTGAAAATGGCACAAGGTGCTCATTTGCAGAGCTCTACTGTTCAAATCTTCACTGAGAATAGAAATGTCATGACTCAGTTAACAATGCTTTATTATTCACATTGATCTTTTTTTATAGTGTTCTTTATCTCAAAAACATTGTAAATCAGATATCTTCCTCCCACTCTTTTGTTCATTTGCAAATTTTTATTATTCTAGTTTAAAAAAGCAATGGAGTGTCAAGAGTCAGTGTATATTGTTTATGTTCTTTTTTGCTTTAAAATTACTTTTAACTATAAAAAGCAAGATGTATAGCAGGAAAAAAAAAAGCTGGATTTCAGGATGCTTAAAAAAGAATTGAAGGGATCAGTGTGAATTTTGTGCTGTTCTCTTACACCTTGGAGTTGTAACAACTTTGCAAGAAGGGGGACCAAGCACTTTACGAAAAGGTTTTTATGTGCTAAATCCAAAGTCCCTGTTGCATCAGACATCATTATCTATACTAAAGGCTGGACATAATTCATGCCCTAAATGACCACAATGGCAAAATCCACAACGGGTTTTTGTTGGGCCTGCCCAGAGCCCTCCCTGTCCATCTCTCCCTATCAGAGCTTGGTGTGAGATCCTCGGGAGCCCTGGGCTGATAAGCACCAAGATAAATCACTGAATTTTCACAGGAACCTCACAGCTTTGGTATCAAGTGCTAACTACAGCAGAAACACAACCTCAGCTGGACAAGAGGCAAGGCTGTCCCTGAAACCCGTGGGGCTGGATGTGGGCTACAGCTGTGCATCCTTCAGGAGAGCCTTATCGGAGCCCCCAGGACTTCTTTGTAGATTAGATGTCCTAAATTCTCCTTCAGCCACTGTTTTCTTTCCCTATCACATTTTTCTGTAGGTCTGTATTTCTGTCCTGGCGGTCATACCTTTATAAAATGGTTTCCATGAGATCAATCTATTACAGGAATTGGGGTTAGTCCAGGGAGCAGCAGGATCTTGTGGTATTTCACATGCTTCTTGCTGTTAGGTCATTTTTTTTATCTTTTGCCTGTTTTGAATTTTATGATCACAGCATCCTGGCACCCTGTTGTTATTCCAGCAGGTCTTGAAAGAGAATCATCCTCTCTGGGAGTCACTGAGATGGAGTGGCTATACCTGAAGTTGTATTTAAGCCCCAGACTGGATTTTTTGGTCTTATGGAATTATAGAGTGGTTTGGGTTGGAAGGGACTGAAAGATCATCTAGTTCCCACCACCCACCATGGGCAAGGACACTTTCCACTAGACCAGGTTTCTCCAAGCCCTGTGGAACCTGGCCTTGAACACTCCAGGGATGGGGAGGACCTTGTAGGTGTGTGGTGGCCCTATTATGTGAAAGAGCCCTAAGAAGTGTTGTAAAGAAAGCTAAAGTCTGCTTTCCAAGTTCTTTTGTTTCTTTCTTTTTGTTTAAGACTGCACTCTACTGATATTTGCTAAAAGGGATAATTAAAAACTCAGAACAAATAAGTCACAAACTGAACCAGAACTGAAAACACAGCCCTGTCCTTCCCCCTCCAAGTGGAGGGTTTAGCAACGTTTGTTTTTATTGGTGTCAGTAGGCCACCCCAGTCACCATATGGCTGTGCCAGTCCCTGTCCTCTTCCCCGGGCTGGGATTTGGGATGCACAGCACCACACAGAGCCCCTGAGGCCACTCTCTGATGGGGCTGCCTGCACACCCCACAATGGGTGCTGGGGCAGGTCCTTCCCAGTGCTCATGGGCACCTGCTTGTTGTTTTTCAGGGTTAACTCAAACCTCTCAAATTCTCTTTATTCCTCACTGCACAGTGTGAAACTGGAGGTTTTGGTGCGTTGTCTCACCTGAATTGACTTTGTTGTTTACAAAGCAAAGAAAAAACAAACATTACTATTGTTGTTGTTGTTGCCTGGATTTCACTGCTGCATTAATTCACCCTTCCTTCCTCTCATGGTTAATGACTCACCCCACAATGAGGTTAAGGTTGTCTGCCAATATGATCAAGTTTCAGAAACAAAATCCTAACCAGAGCAGAGTAGCCAGAAGTGGACAGGGCTTTATTTAATACGCTGGCACAATAACTAAAGGTAGGTCTCACCCATGGACATCCTTGTGTAATTGTTCACTCTTTAGTTGAGGGAATTTATAGATAATGTAAAACAGAAAATGCTGAGTTTATTACAAAAGAATTTTTTTTCCATGTAAAACTCTGTGTCATTAAATTTGGAAAGCATTTAAAATTCTCAGCTTTATTTTTGGTAAGCACTATATATTGAAAAGTGAAAATATCAAAGGGATCTCTAGGCAGAATTTGTGAACTTTCCAATGAAAAGACAGCACAGTGTCTTCCTTTCGTGTCCCAAGGTCCTTGACAACAGTGCTGCTCTCTGAATGGCACTGAAGTTATGTGCCAGGAGTTTATTCCCAAAGCAGGCATTACACACAGTTATGGTCACAAAGATATCTTTGCACAGCATTAATGCCAGAGCAGCTCCGAGACTGTCAGCATTTTCATTTGGTGGGGGGAAACACCAACAAACCCACATATATTAGCACCATCAAACCCATATATATTCTTAAAATACACCCAAACACTTTAAACATTGAAATAGAGCTGCAAATTACAGAAGATGCAGCATTTCTTACAGATAGTCCTTAGAGCTGTACTGGTGGTAAACTGACACATGAAACTGTATGACTTCAGCCCTGCATGTCTTCTAATAAGGTATAAAAGCTTTTCTTTGATTTGAACCCAATGGTGAGCGGCAATCTGTGAGAGTCATGTCTTCTATGAGACTTTCCTAGCAAACACTTCAATTTGTTTCTCTCTTGCCTGCATGCCATGCTGGAACACAACTGGGAGCTGGACTGGCACATTGTAATAAACATTATTAATCTTAGTGCCATCTGAGCACCTCCCCAGGTGTTGCAGAACAGCCTGTGCTGGACCATGCTGAATGGAAAACCATTTATTTATCTTCGCAAGGGCTTGATGCTGTATCACCAGATGTCAAAGAAAACAATTCCAGGGAGCTCAGATCAGGCTCCAAACCAGCCCCCAATATGGTGGCCTTCTCTGAGTTTCTTCTCTCATTTCCTCAGAAAAAGCCACAGACAAAGCAATTAGCTATATCTGAAGCAGAAGATGTATCATGCTGTGCATCTTTTCACAAATCCTTTTTTCCCCTTCACCGAAGATGCAGAACATCTATTCTGGGGGCAGACAGATGACATCCACTGTTACTTATGTATGTAATAAGTACTCCTAAAACAGTGTAGTCTTGCCGGCTCTGGCAAAGGCAAACATGGTAAGTGTTCTGCTCACAGCATTAAACACACTTCTCTCACTGTGCAGTGGAAGAATGTGTTTAAACTCGCAGTCTATCACTATTCCTGGATAGTGTAGGAGAGTCAGGAACACTCAAGATGTCTTTTCCTGTGTATATTAACTTGTTCTGAAGAAAATAGTGTTCTTAGAAAACACGAATCTTATGGCAGAAGAAAGTTTCCTTCATGATTGTGCTACAAAGGTTTCCGAACAGCTGCTTGTTCCTTTGGGTGCATGAAATATGAGGTTCAGCCTGCTCAGAAGTGCAAACACGTAATTTCTTCTCACCGTGGCACCTTCACTGCGGTCATTTCCACCTGGCTTTGTGATGCTGGCAAGCACAGCAGTAACACAATGTCTCCATTGTGTGAGCTTTTGGAGGAGAGCTGTAGAGCTCCACAGCCCCGGGGAAATGCCCGTCTCCCCAGAGCTGTCTGTTTGTCCTGCTTCACCAGGAGCTGCATTCACAGGGAGTTTTGTTATTCTGATGTGGGCAGTGAACACCAGAGTTTCAGGCGTTGCTGGACGGTAGCACAGCTCCCACTTGTGTGTGCACCACAAGTATTGAAGGGTTGTTGGGCAACCTTCAGCAGGCTGGGCTTGCCAAGGCCACAGAGTGCCACCCCTTGTCCATCTCTCTCAGGGCTGCCCAGGCACAGGGGCAGGCGAGAGCCCAACCCTCTCCTCAACACTCCCTGACATCAAAACCATCACCGAAGTTTTGCACAAGGCTCAGGTGTACAACCCCTTCCATGGAAAGAGGTCACAGCCCAGGCCCTGGGAGGAAGAAGAGGGTGTCAAAGAAATGCAAGAGGTGTCCCTGTTTTAACACAGATTAGGCAAAATCTAACCCCCATTAATCCTTCAGAGCAGGGCCACTGGTTTGTTCTTTTTTCAATCTGCTCTGTATTCAAAGCAAGTGCAGTTTTTTCTGTCGCTATACCACTATTGTTAACAACTATAAATGTATTAAAAACACAGGGGCATTTTAGTATGTGTATTGTGCATAAGAAATATTGTTACATGACAAGCTCCAATTGGCAAGTGAAAAGAGGTTTTATTGAAGGAAATAGCAGTAGCAAACAGTGAACTATGCAGAATAATGGTAATTGTTCCTTTAACATTGGCAGCGCGCGTTCACTTAATATGACTGCTCCTCTGTCTCTGCCTCATCCAGACCCAGAGGACCTGTTAGACAAGCAGGCAGCCACCTCTCTCTGGGATCAAGCTGTCAATGCAAACTTGCTTTCTTTCTATTTCTCTGAGCTAAGCTATACCCCCAGAGCTCCCGAAGCTTTTCCTGAGTGAAAGCTTTAAAAAAGCTCCATTCTAAATTACATCACACGAGCTGTTCTCTTCAGACTGACAGAACAAAAGCGGGAGGGGGGAAAATGCCAAAAGTACCATCTGAATGACTTGAGTTGCACAGGATTATTTACCTCCTCATGCTTTATCAGAGCAGGCAAACATCTTGACCTTGCCTACCAAAGCCTCATCAGTGTCCTCTGAGCAGCAGAGAAAGTTTGCATCATGTGTGTTTCCAGTACAAATAGAATCATAGAATGGTTTGTGTTGGAGAGGACCTTAAAGACCATCCTGTTCCAAGCCCCCTGCCGTGGGCAGGGACACCCTCCACTAGATCAGGTTGCTCAGAGCTCCATCCAGCCTGGCCTTGAACATTTCCAGGGATGGGGCATCTACAGCTTCTCTGGGTAAGCAGTGCCAGGACCTCGCTGTCTTCACAGTAAAGAATTTCTTCCTAATATGGAGTCTAAACCTACTCTGCTTCAGATTTAAGCCTTTCCCCTTGTCTATCACCACATGACTTTGTCAAAAGCCCCTTCTCATCTCCCTTGTAGGCCCCCATCAGGTACTGAAGCCACTGGATGTAGGCTTTTTGATTGCAACAATGGGGTCTTGGGTGCCCCATTAAGAAAGGTCCTAATGGGGCCATGGTGCTTTCTAAAATTTTTGGATGATGTGGTTTCTAACACAGCCGCCTCATTGTTACTGGAAGAGCCCACCCTGTGGGTGCTGCCCAGCCTGGTGTACTCATCCTTTAATTAGCAACACCCCAATTAATGGTCATGGTGAAGACTGCTGAGGGCCACTGCCAAAATCTGAAAGTTCTCTCCCGTTGGTTCCAGCTGGGACTCTACAAATGCCATTTTCAGAAGTAATTGGAGCATATAAGCATTACCCACTTCTGGAGTGACTGGGTAGAAAGCAGATAAATTGGCATATCTCCCCATTCTAAAGGCTTTCAGATGGTGTTAATTGGTATGAGAAGCCTGAGTTAGGAAAACATCCTCAGCTGGGAGGGGAGAGGGCCACGGGCCTTGCTTCTCCTTTAGCAGATAAATAGAGGAAAGAGGCCAAACAACATTGTGGCAGTTCTCCAGGTAATGTGCAGAAGTAGTAGCCTTTGAAAGGAGGCAGTTCAAGGGTTGCCTGATACCAAACTAATCTACTGAGATCCTGCAAATGGGAATAAGTAGGTTTTGTGTGGCTCCTAGGCTGACCCTTTTGGGGTTCTTACTCAATTTTCATAAGAAAATGGTGGTGAGGTTAAGATCTTGTTCTCATACTTAAAAGCTTCTAGGCTTAGCCCCCTGCACAGCACTTCTGTGCTTGTTCTGCTGCTTTGAACAAACCTTTCTTTAGTATTATTAGGACAAAAAATAATCTCAATTTAAAGATGGGCTGAAGGCTAAAACAGATGAAAAGTATTCAGGAAAAAGCGTTGTTTACATCCCCCAATGGAATTACACTAATGGAGCTTATTTTTTTGCATGGAAGGTGCCATGTCAGTGGTTGAAATTATGTGGTTCCATGTCCTATGTGCTATGGGGAGAAGGTGAAGGGTTTACCTGAGTTTCTAAGGGGCTGCCCAGTTTGAGAAAATAAGAATGGGAAAAGAAAGTTTCACTAAGAAGGAAAAGTTCCTCAGCTGGTGATGTGACTTTGTTATCCCACGTGGGTGTTTTGTGAACACCTCAAAACTGTATTGCTACCAGAGGAAAGAAAAAAGTCAAGCTACGACCCCTAATTGACTTCACAAGTGTGTTAAAAATCACTCTTAATAGAAGTTGGAAGATACCCCTTCCCTTTAAGGGTCTAGTTATTTTCCTGTGGCCTCTGACTGAGATGATCTTGGAGATGTTTTCCAACCAAAATGATTCTATATTTTGGTGTTTTCCCCAGGGGACACAGCAATTTGTCATAGCGTCAACACAACTTGTCTTACCCAAAGGGGCAGAGACTGCTGGAGGATCCTGATTCACTGATGCAGCATTGAACCCTGAGTTTCTGAGTGAGTAAAGTTTGTCTTTTGCTGTTTTTTGTTTGTTTGTTTGTTTGTTTTTGTAGCTTGTGTCAGAGTTTTCTTTATGCACCTGTGAAATGAGTCTGCCTCGATCCATGAGGGACCATCCCAATGCCCACTGAAGGTGATGGTAATGTTTGGCTGCAGGGCAAACCATATCAAGTGTTGTAATCTGGTTCCTATACTACAATGAAAATCTTAACTATGCAAAATCTTTGTTAATATGATCACAACTGAGGCAACCACGAGTAATGAACTGTATGCTTCATCACATCCCCTCCTACCAATGGTACAGATGAAGATGCTGGACTTTTTGAACGTAGTGGATTAAGTTATTAAACATAACCCTAGTCTAGTTTTGTGAACCATGGGTTTAGGATACGTTGAAAGTTCAAGTTTAGCTCACCCATCTTTATTTCCCTGTTTCAGCATAGCAATGCTTCCTACCTTTTTAGGTATATTAGGCTTTTACACTGCCTTTCACCACCATGACCTCTGAGAATCTCAAAATCACTAACAATGGCAAAGCTGAAGACTTGGTGGTGTTTGTATCACTGTGCCTTTCTCCCCTGCTTGGAGGGGAAGATGTAGTTCTTATCTAAATGACTGAATGCTTGGGTGGCATTGGGATCCCAATGGATGTGGGATTTTGTGCCACACAGGGGTCACCAAAATAATGTTCTGCAGTTTCTTTGGTAAACCTTGATCTGAATACAAATTGTGGAAAACACCAGCCTGTCTTGTAAATCTCAAGTTGTGCTTTTAATAGTGCTAACCAGTAGCTTGCTTTGTTATAA
Organism: Pachycephala philippinensis; assembly: GCA_013397055.1. Classification (NCBI taxonomy): domain Eukaryota; kingdom Metazoa; phylum Chordata; class Aves; order Passeriformes; genus Pachycephala; species Pachycephala philippinensis. The sequence goes on along the minus strand of VWZT01007078.1, from coordinate 630,998 downwards.
AATGAGGAAAATGTTATCTGGAAATAACTTTCAGATAACAGGCAGGGTGCCATGGTCCTATTCCCAGACTCAATTCCAGCAGAGCTGGCCTTTCAGCAGGACAACAGTGAAGCTTCTTGTGGCCTGGGGACAAGTGCACTTGTAGGAAAAGGCTTGTCAGTTTGACACTTTGCCACAAGCCAGATGTGGAGTCCCTGGGGAGCTGTGTGTCTGAGAAGGGATTAATTTCCTCATGCCACCGTGTAGAACACACTGCCCTCTGCTCCCACCCTGTTTGATTCACATCCTGGGTTGCTCTGTCTGGGACACTGCTGGCTGCAGCCTTTGGGGGTGGACTGAGGGAATTACTTATTCCCATCTGGATTGAGGTCCAGAAAATTTACTTAGAAATCTGTAGAAAACATTTCTCCCTTTTATTCCCCAAGAATGCGTAAGACAAGCTTTATGCTGTCTTTGAGCTTGCTAAAAAGGGAACAGAAATTCGTGCCTTTTTCCATGTGTTTATTTTGAGTCACGATTCTTCTGGAAAGGGTGATTTGTTTGTCTTTCCATGACAAATGACAATGGTTTAAGTTGCATCTCTGCCAGCATCTTTCTAAGTGGTTTCAAGTAGTTTACTTACAGGGATTATTTCATCTGCCACAGAACATGAGGCAGCTCTGAGGTAGTGTCTAACTTGCACTGAACAAGACCATGGAAAGTTAGCTTAAGGCAGGAAATTTAAGGTTCAGTAGACAGTAGGATCACAAGAGCATGGAATGATGGTTTGCAAGTGTGTTGCACTTGGAGAAAAAAGAAATAATTTGACTTTTCCTCTCCTGATGGCACCAGGAAGACCAGGAAAGACTTGTAACATTGGATGTGCCGAATGCTTAAATTCTCACTCCTCCAATGAATGCTCATGCTATTTAACCCCCTGTAAAGTGGGAATATATAGTACCTAAGCATATATAATTTGGTGCTGAAGTCATTGCTGTAAGTTAATACAGTCTTTGTAAATGTCATTGTCAATGTCTTGTGGCTGCCTTGCTGAGCTTCAGAAAGAGCCTGAAATTTCTATGCAGCAAACTTCTCCAGCTCTCACAGCTTATGGTCACTCATTATCTACAGCAGGAGGGTCAGACTTCGGAGACTGCAGCTTCTTTCCAGCCTGCAGGTTTCCTCCCCCTTCAAGTCTGTTTTTTACTCTTGCCAGTACCCTGCCTTCTGTTTAAAAGCATTAGTAATACCAAATAAAGCTAAAGACGCTTGTTATAACAACTAAGTTGTTTCCTTTTTAATCAGAGCACATGCTTATGCCAGGTTTGGCATGAAGAATCTGTGGAAGTGTTTGGTTCAGGGCACAGTAAGCTGATCATTTGTTAGAAGTAGTGCATTACATATCATTTTGCTTTTAGTGGTACGATTTACTGGGAGGCTGGTACAAGCATTGGTAATATAATTTTTGCTTGGTTGGAGGTGGTTAAAACATAAAGAATGAAAAATAATTCTATTGCCATGTGTGCTGAATTGTGGTTTGGTAGCAGCAGTTGTCTGTAGCTAAGTGGCCATCAAAACCTTTCTTGGGGTGGCAATAAATTATAAAAAAATCTTCTGAAAAATATCAGTTTTCAAAGAGCAAAAGATGCAGCAATTATTGTGACACAGGTTTGCAGTCTGTTTCTGGTTATCTTTTTGGCTGGAGAGTTGGGGTTTCTAATTGTAAGGTTAAGGAATCCTTTTTATCTATCTCTTGCCTCCTAATCCTATGCTAGACAGTATTGATTTCTGTGCCTTTTGTCTTCTGGGGAAGGAGACAATCTCTGGCTCATGCGAACATCTTGTTAGAGTCTGCTGAGGATTAGGGGGTGTGACAGTTTTCTTGCTGAGCCTTTTTATTGGGGATTTTTATGCCTACTTTTCTGGGAGGTCTTTGAAATGTCTTTTATGTAGCAATCATTTCACTCTTTCTTTGTTGTCTCAAATGTTGAGGCTGTATTCTTCTCATCTGTTCCTGTTTATATTCCATACTAGCTGGTCATAACAGTTTAGCTTGAAACTATCATCACACCGTGTGCTTCTGAATCACAGGAGTGTTGCTAACTGCTCTAGGATGACTGCAAATTTGAGCTTTTTTCTTTTTTAGGGCATCTGAAGATTTAGCATGGTAGTTTAGCATGAAATACTGATAAAGAGGCTCCAGATGAAAAACAGTCTGGGAGTTGGGCTTTTCAAACATCCTCAGCCAGGTATAGGCACTTAAAAATGCTCCTGCTCTAATGAGAGGTCCCCCTTAGGGTGGTGTTCATCGTTCCAGCTCTACCTCATAGGTAGGACAGGTGTTCAGCCTGGCCTAAACTCCTACAGAAATCAGTGAAAGACAAGCCCATCCTGCTGCAAGCCATCCCACCTTGACTGAAGAGATTAAGCCGGGAAAAAATAGCTTTTTTAGAAGTCTGATTTTGTCCCTACTCTCATCCCTCCCCGCTGCAGTTGACTACAGATAATTACCCAGACCAGAAACCAAACTTCTCTGAAGTCAGATGATTGACTAATCCTGGCCAAAGAAATGAGAGAAACTTAGCTTTTCATAAGTTTCTTCATCTCAGTTTCAGGGAGTAATGGGTTCAGTCAATGTACTTCAATACAGGTGAAGCAGTAGATTTTGTTTCCTAAAATTTTTATTAAATCGGTGCTTCTATATCCTGAGTAGCTATCTTAAAACATATGGACTTCTCATATCTTTTTAAATGAGATGGTATTTCTGACACTATGCAAGTTCAGGTACCAGCTGGGCAGATCCCAGATTTAAGGTTAGGCAAGGAGCCAGGGTTATGCAGCCTTGCTGATAATGAAGATACGAGAGACAGGTTTCTGGGACATTCACACAGGAAAACTGGTTGCATCACCTTCCCCTTTGATAAGGCTGAGGTAAAAATTTTGGTATTGTGACTTCATTACCAAAACTGAGTGACTGATGTGCACAAGATGCTGTTTAAAAATATTAATCTAGCCAAACTCCCATTTATTTCACTTTTTGGAGGAAGAAGCTACCTGCATACATCCTTATTTTTTTCTGCAATACTTTCCTGAAAGCTGGTTTCCTTTTTTCTCTCTCTACCCAAAATTTGCCCCATATAACAACACTTTCACCTGCCTTTGCTTACTGCCTCTCTGGCCTAATTTTTAGTGTTGAAAGCCATATTTAATACAGTTCAATTTCACACATAGCCACAAACCCCATTCTTCCAGATATGACCTCAGTTTATTTTATATCACACATCTTTTTGTTAAGGTATTTTATACATAGCATAATATGCAATGATACGGCACTGATGTTTATCAAAATTGTTTTACACTGTACTTATTTCTATTCCTGTCTTTTGGCTCAAGTACAATACAGCTGCAGATTGATACCACCTTTTAAAATAGGCTTAATGTGTTTATTTTCTTACCACATTCACTTCATCCACTAACTTGTTATATGGTTTATATTTAATGTGAATCTTGTGGGACTATCAAAGGGCATTTCTTTTCTATTGAAATAACAATTAAGAAAACACTCAACTAATATAGTAATCAAATAAACCTGACAAATAACAAAAACTTTTTTAAAGCTGCAGAGGCATGCTAACAAATCTATTTGATCAATATATGGGATGTGAAAAAAGAGGAGACAAGATTGACTGATGAATAAAATGGAACTGACACAAATAGGCTGACAGCCAGTCGCAAGTCTCTTTAGGGCAAATGCAATTAACTTAGAATAATAGACTCAAATTTGATGGTTAGAAATGCATTTTTATTAACAATCACAGCCTGAATCATTATGCACTCTTATGAATAAAATTGTAGTTATAGTGAAAGTCTGTGTATACATGTACGTACAAAAAAGCCTTGTTGAAGGAGAGCTTTATTTTTGTGACAGAATGGTTGTGTGGGATTTAAAATATAAAGCATACACAAGTATAAATCTAAATATTCAAACCAGTGATATAAAAATCACATATGTAGTGTGCTAGTATTAATGATAAAGGCAATAAGCATCGGTCCCAGGACTGCTTGTTCTTTTGGGATGTGAAATTGCAATCAGGGATTTACAGATTTCATTCTGAGGCAGAGAAGTCATTACTAGAAACATAAGCTCATTCTCTTTACTTTAATAGCTATTTTAAATCATTCATTTAGAAAATACATTAACTATTTATTGTATAGGCAGTACATTTCTATTGGCATTTCATTTTCATGCTTTTTTATAATCCTTTTTAGCAAATTATTTTATTAAAAGAAGATTAGAATTAGCAAAAGGATCCTACCAATTTTTGAAAATGCTACTCTTGAAGAAGGATATTTCCCATTATTAACAGGTATGCAGTATTAAAACTTTAAAGGAAGGGAAGAGATTCAATTGCTAATGTGTCCTTTTTCTTTTGACCTTCATTGCAGTGGCTGATTGCTATTTGTAAATTGCTTTCAAAATTATTAATCTCATTTAATTTCTGAATAAATACATAATCTTCTTTTTTCTCCCCCTCCCAAAAATCCTCGGGCTTTAGACGTGAATAGAGCTGCCCATAGGATATGTTATGGTGCAGACATCTCTTATTTGTGGGAAAAGAGAAAAAAAAGCCACTTAATGCAGGCAAACACTACATGGTACTAGCAAAATATAATGTGAATATGAAACCATCATACTTGCAATGCTTGGTGCTTAAATATCTTGAGAAAAAGGTGGAATAGTAGGAGGTAAAACTGCACTGGGAACTATTTAAATCCAGCGTTCTCCAGGTTCATGTTTGCGATGGACTGCTGGCTGGGCAGGGACAGGAGAGCAGCCAAACACGATGCTCTGGTTGCCACAGCGTGAAAAACCTCCCCCTGGTTCTCAGACAGCTCCTGGGTTGCTGAGATGGATCCAAGCAACATCCGCGCTTGGTTTTCTCCACCTTGAAGGTAATTTTAAGCCTTCTCAATTCTCCAAAGTGAGAAGTGCACAGACATAGCGGGGAGGCAGAACACCTCCTGTCTGGGAGGGGAGAGGCTCATGGAAACCATTGAGAACAGGGACGGTGTCTGGCTGGGGAACAGATTCTTCCAGTAAACACCTGGTGTCTGGGGAATTTGTCATCTTGGTTTCCTGCCTCTAATTAGCCTTAAAGACAGTGCCGTGAGGAAAAAACTTCTTGGGAACTCCAACAGTTGCTGGAGATGTTCCAGCCATTTCGTTCTCCCGTAATCTATTCTAGATAGTCACAGCAGCCCACCACAACACTTCGTGAGCTGGCTTCTTGAATAGCTGGCATTGCTTATCCTCAGAGATGGATGGATCACATGTTGTTCTAGCACCACCAAACCTGGTGTGTGACTAAAACGGCAATAATCCTGTCAATTCTGGCATAGTTGGTTTACTTTGACCCAGAAATCATTGCAAAATACTCCAAAACTTGGATTGCTGAAGATTTCTCACAGATCTGCATTTAGTGTAAAAGGGAGTCTGAGTAGTCCAACTTGTGTTATCTATTTAATGTCTCCTTCTTTGTAGACATGTTGCTGGAGAGGGATGGAAGAAAAGCTATGTGTTTGAATGTGTTGCTAGAAAAAGAATGTTCTTTGACCACAGTTACTTCACATTTTAAATGAGAAACAGGTCTTGCTAAACTTATCAAAGTTACTTTAGGTAAATAGACTAAAGACCAGATGATCTCCTGATTTAGATGGGGCAGCTTCTTTAGAGTCAGTGCACAGCTACTGTGTGGAACTGGGGCTGTGGGCTCAGTTCTACCAACTTGTTGGTTTTAGGCTACTGAAATACTGATTAACTTCACACAGGGTTTTCTGATGTGTGGTGATGTAAGAGAAAGGAGGCTCAGGCCCTGCATGATGATAGACTAATTCTCCACTGATGCAATCATCCAACCAGAACAGGAATGACTCATTCTATCCATAAATATCTTGAGGCCTTTGTGTGATCATTTAAACTCGTTCACACCAACCTCATCTCATTTGCTTGAATGGCCTTTCTCCTGAGTTAGAATGATACATGTAAGAGAAAATCCAGGCCCTTAAAAATAAAATCATAATTAGTTTCTCCTAATAGCTGCTTTATTAAAAAAAGTCAGATCTTCAAAAAATATATTAGTAAAAGACAATGCATCTAAGTACATTGGTTTTTTTTTTTCCTAACTCAGCAGTCATAGGATTGTTGCTGATGTTTCACACTTGCAATAGGTTTCTATTGGCATTCATGTTCCATATTTTTTATATTGCCTTCTCAGAAATTATTTTGTTTAAAGATCAGAACTACCAAAATGTAACTACCAGGTCTTGAAAACACTTATCCGGAAAAAGATATTTCTCCCCAGCACCAGCCACATTTGTTCTGCTCCATCTTAAACCTGCTCTAGTTCTGAACTCTGATTTCACCATTTCATGCTCCCAAAATATTAAAAGATTACATTCCCCATCGGTTTACACTTTCCTCGGTTTTTATCTTCTACAAATATGGCTTGGCCAAAACGTTCTTGATGAAATAAAAATACTTTTGCTTTGCTTTCTGTTCACCTCATCCTCGAGCAGGTGCCAGGCAATCTGCGGCAGCTCTTCTGCTACCTGAGAAATGTTCAGATATAGAAACACCAGGCCAGCCTCTGTTGTCACAGCATGGAAAGCCAAAAATAGATGACATGAGAACATATTTCTTCCAATGAAAATTTTTGCAGCTACGTGAAGTCTTCAGATAAGCAGGTTTTAGAGTTGGAATGAAGGATCTAGATTGTACATTTATAATATAAAAATAGTCTGTGTAATATATGCTTAATTAGATAGGGGTAGGCATATTTGAATATTCCTTCTTTCAGTGGTGAAAAATTGTGGCAACAGCTGGTCTTCCATGTCAGGTGGATGTTTCCTCCTATTAGTATGTTTGGAAAGCCACAAAATAAGTAAATTTCTTCCAAAAGCCATATTTGTAACATATTTACTTTGCCCTTCCCTGGTTTGCTGTGTGATTCAGGATTATCCTGAAGGCTGGATTGCACCAGACATCATCTTGTGTTAGGGCCACTGGCATGGGGGAAGATGGAATACTTTAAAGCTGAGGAATGGTGCCAGAAAGAATTACAGGTCATGCAGCTGCAAAGGATCTCTTAGTTCAGCTAGACCCAAACTTTATGACATGAAAATCTCTGTGGGCTAAACCCTTAGGTGTTTTCCCTCTCATTTCTCCTTAAACATCTTTAAGTGATGGTGCCTGAAACTCTTCCTAGGGCAGAGATTGCTTAATCATCCTTGCTTGGAAAATATTTCCTTAACATTCAAGCTATGTTTCATTCTTTTCCCCAAATAAACATAAGGGCAGGTGTCCCACGGTGAAAGTGGAAAGTTATATAATGGATAAGTAATTCCAAGTGGAGTAAAGAAGTCAGCACTGCAGATTCTTCAAAACTTGGTATTTCTGGAAGAATTTGTTTCCTCCTGGTCTTGGTGGTGCTTCTTGCTTATGCTTTTCTTCACCGTAAAGGGTCACATTTTGTTCTCTCATGTGGTTTTCTTTTAAATCAAATCACCCTTAAAGACACCCAAGGCAATTGCCATTTCAGTTAGGATCTAAGTATGCTTGATGGATATCTTATTTATAATAGGCAGTGTCAGTGGTGCTAGGACAAGGGGTTGATTCTGCTTTAGCTTTTATGACAGTGTTAATAAAGTTCTCTGGCTCCCAGATAACATGTAACAGCCCCGTTACTGCAGTGCAAAATTATGGTTAAGACTCGTGGTGGTTATTGTCCTGTAAATGTTCAGCATATTTCAGTGGTGCATTAGCACAAAGTTGCTGGAGTGACTGGTGATTCCTGCCATGGCCAGAAATCCGTCACACTAAATGCGCAGCGCAGACGCAGGTGAAACGTTTCTGTCCCTGAAAACCTGAGGTCTACACAGACAGCTGAATTATGGTGATTTTACAGATGATAAGCTGCTATGTGGACACAGATTTATTTTTTCTGAAGAACACAAAAGCAGCTCAGGTAAAGTCAGGTTCATTTGAGTGCTAAATGGATAATGAAAAGTCTATTTTTTCTCCAGTTTTAAATAGTCTCAGCTATAGCCTTTATTCTTTATATCTTAAAAATCCTTGCTTCATTTTCTGCTGTCATCAGGAAAAGGACTACATTGATTCACCTTCTAGGTGGCTTTCCAGCTGTGTATGGTGTATATTTTTAATTCCTTTAGGTTCAGTTTGAATTGTTCATAGCACACTTACGTAATTTCAGTGAAAGTTCTAATGTTCTCCCAAGAGAAGGTGAATTTGTGAGGGTTGTCATTATGCTTCTTTTCAAACAATCTCTCACAAAATTTTAAGGAAGGAAAACCACAAAATTGCGCTAAAATGGCAAAAAACGCCTATATAAAATGTTGCTTTCTTGTGAAAATAAGCAAAAGAACTGTAACTACCTTGGAATTCAGAGTAGTCTATGGAGTTCTGTGCTTTTTGGGAACGGGCTAGCCCAGTACAGTTATCCTCTCTGTCTGGAGCTCACAGAACCCTCCTCAGTAATTTTTCTTTCAGAGGGATTTATTCTCTGCTGCATTAGGGAACGCAGTCAAACCCCAGCACATCAGCAGAGACCCTGTCTCTAAATCCAGGTGCTGCTCCCTGGAAGCCAAAGGGAGTTTTGCCATCGACTTTGATGAAAGTAGGCACAAGCCCTTTATTTGCAACTTAAAGCAAGTAGGTTAGAATTATGAAGAATGATTATTTAAAATAGCAATGATGTAATATCAGTGTCAATTCCATTATTTTAACAGATGTAAATTTGCTCTGCTCTTGAACTCTGGTGAATTTTAATGGCAATATTAAAGAGATACTATTAAGACTACTTAAAAGAACTATTTGTAAAAAGTGTCTCCAGTTAGGGGGGGAAAAAGTTTAAATTGCTTTTTTATTCAGTCTGCACAATTATTTATTGAAGGGTTTTGTATATTACAAATTAATATGCATTAGAAGCTGAAAAGATCACACAATAATTCCAGTAGTCATTGAATATGGGAGAGCTTGCACTGTTTAGACAAAGCAAATAGAGTCTTTATCCTGCTGGAGTTTAGGCAGTCTTCACTAGAGTGAAAATAAGGATTTTTATTATGTACATTATGGACAATGTAGATGAAGAAAGCAGTTTAAAGTCAGCTGCTTAAATAACTGCGGTGTTAAGTTACGTGCATTCCAAGGCAAAAGCCATGCCAACAACTCCAGTGTTGTACCTGGCTAATGGTGACTGCTGTCCTTTCCCTGGCAGTCCAAAGGAATCCAGGATTTGGAGTACTTACAGGATTCAGATCTAATTTTTAACAAAATCTACATTCCAGTGTGTACACTGATGGTAGAATGAGGTCACAGTGACCAGCCCTGGAGAGAGACCTCTTAAAATTTATGTACAAAGATGTGAGCATCTGCCTCCAAAATATTTATTTTCTGGGGGGAAAGTTAAGTTTTAAAACCAATTCTAGGGCTTCAGGTCAGAGCTGATAAAATTAAATATAAGATTTTGAACAGGCTGGTATTGCACAGACAAGGTTATCAGAGACCAGAAAAGTAGGTGTTGCCTTTTTNTTTGGTGAAGAGTGATAAAACAAATAACAGAAAATGAGACTGTGAATCAGGAAAAGCCAGATTCTAACAATTCAGTACCGGCATTTTTATTAAGGGCTCATTTCTCTCATTAAAATCAGTGTCAGTCCTTTGTGATTTTTACCTCATCTACAGCTATTAATTTTGGGTGCTAAAATTATTTCTGTTTATTTCTTGGCTATATGCAGAGTTCATCTTCAGAGTTCGTCTTCATTAAGAAGTGCTGGGCATTGGAAACTGCAGTCAAAGGTCTCAGCTGCCCATAAAACTGGGTCTTTAGAATATCTAAGTATTACATATACCTAAAGCAATCACACTTCTAAATAATTGCTTCACCTCCACTCCTATTAATCACCTTCATGGACCAAATAGGCTGCTCTAGTGGCTAATGGCTGAAAACGATTTGAGACCCTCAAATGAAAAGTAAAAATTTGTCAGGTTTTTTACCTCGTAAGGGAAAATAAGGTGCCTGAGCAGAGCTGGACTTTGTGAATCATTTGACCTCACAACTGTTTCTTCCAAGTCTGGGAATGCATTCTTGGAAGAATTCAGCTTTGATCCTAGAGGAAATGTCTCTTTCCATTAGTTTTTATTTCCTCCTCTTGCTGCACACAAACTTGAATATTACAAAGGGCAAATCCATGAAACTTTCTCCAGTTTCCCCTCGGGGGGTGAATCAGGCTTCATCTTCAAGTGACAGTCTTTCAGTTGTGCAAAAAATGTCTTTAATTCTGTAAAAACCACAAAACTGAGAACTCTAGGCCGACCTGCTGGGGCAGGAGAGAAGGTGGAGGGTGTATTTGACTGCAGCATCTGGTGTAAACTCACATACAGATAGATTTAGTCATCACTGCATATAAATACAACCTCCATGGGTGGAAAGAGCTTTTTTCTGTCAATGGAAACACACCACGACTAACATTTTTTTTCCTGTTTTCTCTGCATATAACAAGGTTTTCTATATTATGCGGCAAACCATAAGGATCAGCTGCTCAAAGTGCATCTCCTTGGCCACCAGGTCACCCTGGCTGTGACACGAGTGACCCAGAGCAGAGGGGTCAGTGCAGCCTGATTGCAGCACAGTTGACCCAAGCAGCTCTAGCTCGGCACAAAGTTTTAAAGCAGAGCCAAACAGGCAAGGCTTGGAAGAGATCCCCTGCCAGAACCCAAACCCTGTGCTGCCAGTTTGCTTGTAACTTATTGGTATGGTCTACACAGTGCTCTGGAGATTAATAAGTATATAATCCCATATCCCATTACCACACAGTGTTTGAAACATTTCCCATTAACAAAATGCAGCACAAGCAGGTAAAAATATCAATGCATCTCATTAGTGGGGGGGAAAATGGAAAATATGTATTATATTAAAGCCAAGTTCTGGGCTCCTGGGAGAAGTTCAGGGCGGTGGGGTGGGGAATGAATTTCTCCAGGTGGTCTCTAGTGGAAGGATAGAGTTTCTTGACTACACCAACAATTAGAAACAGGGCAATGCTATAGCCAAGACGTGGCCTCTAATCAAAACCAAGGCATTCTTCATCTTCTATCAGAAGCAGATTCAGCAATAGGCCTAAGCACAAGCCTAACTTCAGACATATGAGTAATTCTGGTGACTTTGTTCTTGAAATCTTGGCCTAAAGAATCATATCTGATGTTTTCATTTTGTCAGCATGTGCATAGGTTGTTTTGGGTTGCACAGCAACCCGCAGTGTCCTGTGCTCTGATTTTCTTCAGCAGTAATAGAGAACTTGAGTGTGACAGAAATGAAGGTGGGGCTAAATTATGGGGGGATTGAACACTTGGGAAAAATAATACAGGAAAACTGTGCGTGATGAATACATGCATTGCAGACCCACAGCCTGCAAACCAAACAGACCAAATCACTCAAATCTTTGAATGGCAAAATCTTTTCTCCCATTTTATAGGAATGCTGGAGACTGAAATCAGCACTGCAAAATGCTGTTGGTGGGAATGGGAGAGGAACATTGACATTATTAATTTGAGTGAGCAGATTCTGGTCTCTAGGTCTTCAATGGATGATCCTCTGTTAAACGACCTAAGCCTGGACATAGGAAAGCAGATATTTAATTTGTGTTTTGGGTCTTGGAGGGACCTTGTTAGTTCCTGGACTCTGCCTGAAAGAGGAGGTTCAGACGGACCAAAGCCCTTTTATTCTTGTAAGGTTATGCCCATGGCAGGAGGGTGGGAAGGTCACTTCCATCCCAAAATGTTCTATGATTCTAGGTAGATAAGCAGCTCTTGCCTGCTTTTTTTACTTTTTGGGTTAAAATAATCAAACCCATTATTCAATGGTGGTTTTTTTTTTTTTTTTTTTTTGGANTTTTTTTTTTTTTAATGGAAGCAGCTCTACTTGGTGTAGATTTAAAGGATATAATACACCACCTCTTGGATAAACACAAGCATGTAGTAAATCCTAACAGGTTTCCTACCACAGTTTAGGATACCTTAGACAAAACCTGGTGTACCAGTTTCTTTCTAACTCACTGTTAATGTAGTGTTTCTGGAAAGTTCTTTATGGGGTAAAAAAAAAAAACAAAAATCAACAGCCAAAGAAATTAGAAGCTTGGAATGGGAGGTCTGGTGGTTTTCTGCTCCCATAAATTGCCTGCGAAACACACATGGCTGTTCAAGGGCTGTGTTGCGGGGATAATTCCCCTGGCAGAGCAGCACCACATGTTCCTGCTGGTCCATGTGCTCCGTGCAGCTGACCGGGGATCACATAACGCTGTCAGTGCCAGCTGGCCACCCCGGGGGGCCCCCAAAACTGTAAATAGAGTGGGCAGAAAAACTTCCCAGAGGCACAGCACTACCTGTGGGAGCAGGAATGCTTGAGCCAGCTGCCCAAGCCTTGTAGTCAAGGCCACTTGACAGGTGGCACTCAGCTTGTCCCAGGCTCCTGGCCACAGTCACATGCCCAGAGCCTGGATGTCTGCCAGAGTGGCTCAGAGGTCACTGGGGGTGGCTTGTGGGGCTGAGGGGAGGCTGAGGAAGTGCTGTGCCCTGCAGACCTAAGGGCAGGCTCCTTGCTCAGAATATCTGGGGCTCCCAAATGCTCTTGCTGACACTGCACTGAAAAATCATTCTATGAGCAGAAGGGGCACGTGGTGTGTGTGCAGCTAAGATTTTACTGTTATTTTATTTTATGCTTTATTTTTTTTTTTAATGAGAAAAGTCTGGACTGTGTAGTCAAACTCTTGTACGATCCGTGCCCAACCTTTCCAATACCTAGGCCCTTATGTGGTATTTTGCTCACCCTTTGCATGTGATGTGCCATCCCACGTGGTGTCCTGAAGCTCCTGCTGTGTCCCCACCTTGTCCATCTTCCTCCCTGTCTCCAGGTAGCCCAGGCAGTGCCTGCCTAAGGGGATCCAACAAGAAATGGGGGCACTACTGAGCCAGCCAGCAGGGATATCTGGCCACGGGAGGTGTGACCTTGAGTACCACCTTGTAAGGTTCATCAGGCTGTGCAGCAGGAGAACATGGAGAAGAAAATTTTTGGCAGGCAGGATGAGAGTCAAGGGAAGATTAGTTTAGGTGTGGCCCAAAAGACACTACCTAGACACGTGCACCATTTGTTTTCCCAGAGCTGATGAGGACGCATCATTACAGTCCAATCATCCATTGCTCAGTGTTCTGACAAGTTTTTGTTTTATGAAAATGTACAGAGATAAAAAAAAAACAACTTGGGAAAACTATGGCATTTTACATATAAATCTGTTTTATTCTGTGTGAAATTTAACTGAAATGATCTTAATGATTTATGTAAAGTGAAATATTGGGTTTTCCTTTTTCTTTCTCTTTTAGCCCTGGTCTCACACGGGCATATTAATGATTATTTGTCAAAGTCACACTGTTTGCTTACAAGGTACGAAGGCTTTTTAGACACTATAATGACAGCTTTTGATTCACTTGATAATATTTAGAATAAGCCATAAAAGCCAATCTCTGAACGAACAGACCGCTTTTATTGGCTTTTAGTGCTATTACTGCTATCATAAGTGGTAAATTGGCCTAATGCAAGTAATACTGCTGTGTCATACTGTAAAAACCACTGCTTAGTTTTCATATTTTATTTATTTTTCATGAAAAAATTTCAAGGCATGGGGACTGTACCATCCTTCTACAAGTATTGGTGATTCCCTCCAAGCCAGAGCTGGGAAAGCTTCCACTGATGTTTGGGATTTCTTTGCTCAGTGATTACCACCTCTGATGGAACAGGGTTGATCATAAAATTGGGGACCAGGAATGTGAGCAAAGTGAATATCTTGCTGAAGCTCATGGGCTATTTATTTATTTAAATCATAAATAAACTAGGAAAAGAGAAAAGATTGCTTAGCTGGAAGCTGAATTGGATATATTTCAAATACTTTATGCTAGATTTTATATGCTTTGTTTTATAATAGCAATAGTAGTTTTTTAAATAGTAAGCACTTAAAATATCTGCTGACAATAAATTTGGTCACCACGTCATCTAGCCAGAATGACTACCAGGTGCCATAATTGCTTTTTCCTATGATTCTCTTGGCTTTCTTCCCCTAATCTCGTCTATTGTTTTGCCCACTCCTGGAATATAAGCATGGATTTCAGAGATTTAAAATTAACCTACAACTTCTTCTTTTTTTAATGAGGAAATTTGTTTTTTTGGTATTTATAGATGAGGGAAGCTGTTGCAAAAGTGAAACTGAAGAGACTTGAATTGACTTTTGAGTTTCCATTCTTTTATCTTCCCTCTTCTTCCCCTTTGCCTGTGAACTTTCATAGTGGACACTTTTCAGTGGTTCTTTTTTGAGGGGAAAAAAGTGTCATGTGTTTTAAATTTAGTTAAAGCTTGAATATTTTGAAGGCAAATAAAACTTCATCATGGTATACTGTGTGGTTATTTAAAAACTAGTCTAGTGACAGAGAAGTCTGAGTAATAACCGCCAACTTAACTTGGATAAATGCTTGAAATAATTATTCATATTCAATATGCTGTAGGAACAAGAAGAATCATATTCCAATTTAAATTTTGGCATCCAAGCGTTTGTGGATACATGAAAGCATTTTGGCACAAGTTTTAGTTGCCATGGGCATGTATCTAAACACAATTTTTGGTGCTAAGAGGGTTTAACTTCTATTTAAGACAACTATCTTTGCAAAGATCACAAAGCAGAAAGTTCTCTAAATCTGATGTCAGAGTTTTCTTCAATTGGAAGATACTGATTTGACCTGTATCTTCCTCTGAAGAACTTAAATGGTCTTATTTACCCAAAACCTACAGTTCCTTTAAATTACAGGTGCAGTGGTATAAGCAAAGAGTGTTCCTAGTTGCATCTCTGCTGCAGTAGCATCTTCTTTCTTTTGAAGCTGTTTGTAGATATATTTCAGCAAGAAGAACATAATCTGTCAGTAATCAGTCCTCTCATGTCTCAACAACCTCATGGCAATGTTTGTTTTTCTGTAGAGCACAGCAGTGAGTGGTACATCTATTTCTCCATCTCTGGAGCCCACTGATGTATTCAGGCAGAAGTTTTTCTTCCTGGACATATTTCTGTGCTGTGTGTATTCATTTATATGTGAGAGAAGACAACATTATCATGTTTAACTGCTGCAATCATAAGCACATTAAGTAGACAGATAATAAACAATCCATCTGAATTTATGATTAAGTTAATTGTGTCTGTGTTTTCCTAATGTGTTTATTCAGATTAAAGACTGAAATTAGAGTGAGACTATATAATCAAGAGACCCTAAGAGACTGTTTGACTCCTATAAAATAAAAATTAATTTAGTTTAGGGGGATAACAAAGATCTTTGCAACACTGAAATATCACTTAGTTGGTGAAGAGGCCCCATGCAATTCTCTTCAAAGAGATGAATCTCAGGAGTAGTAAGAGTTATTAAGGAACTCAGCTGACACTACTGAGGGCTTCAGCAACTAATTTTTGCATGTACCCTTCTGCCCAGCAGGCACCAGAGTGCCAGGTTCAGCCTTCTGTACAGTGCATGTGCAGGGTCAGGCTGCTGGGACCAATAAGCTGAGCTGAGAGGTGAGGAAACAAGGAGTTGAAGTTGGATGGGATCTTGAGACCACATCTCAAGGATTTGCCACTTTTTACTGGATAGCTGAAAACTCTCCCTGACAGGAGTTAGAGCCCATCTCCTGCCCTTCACTCAGGTGTCCTTCCCTCCACCTCCCTGGAGCACTGAGCTTTAAGTGGTCAGTGCAGACAGAGCCACTTGGGAATCTCCAAACCATGGGATTACACAGAGTATCTGATAGCTGGGGGGATGAGAATTTTCTTCTGGAAGGAGTGAATTTGAGTACTCTCATATGTTCATGTGCTCTGAGCCCTGATCTGAAGTCACAGATCCAATCTCCAAGCTGTTCTGAGGAGGGTTTTGTGTCCAGGATTTTATTACTGGTCATTTAGAGCAGTCACTCCTACTGTCTCTTTCCGTTTGGACTTAGTTCTAAATACATATTTTAAAAATAGATGGAAAGTAATTCTGTTGAACCCAAGCTAACAAGAAATATTTAAACTAATTTCACTTCTAGTCTTTTTTCCTGTAATATCTCTCGAAAGCAATAGACCACCAGCCTGTCCAGTATTTAGCCCATCCTCACAGCATTTTGTCTTGAGTACTTGGAGGCAGTTTTATTCTAGAGAATGATTGCAAATCTTCAGTGAGAAGAGGGGAGGTCTATTTTTTTTCATAACCTAATTATATTTAGTCTAAATATTTCATTGAACCACTCCAATAATAAGGATTTTGCTACACCTCTGTATGACTGTGACAGTCAATTTGGCTCTACTTACCAGAGTGAAATCTCTCAGGCCTATACAACACCTTCTGAAAAGTGGCTCTGAATAATCCACTATTATTCTGCCTTCTAACTCAACGTAAATCAGGTCTGCATAGTTTTTGTTGTGATGGGCTTGAACCCCCCCAGATCTAGCAGAGCAATTGGCATTTGACCCTTCCCTCTGTGAACTGAGGTGGTAAAATGAGCCATGGCTCTGTTCCTCCTGCTGCAGTGGTGCCCTGAGATGATTAGTGGTGTCTACTCTTAAACATATTGGGACAAATCAGATTTTTTGCAAGCCAGTGCAGCTCTGTTGCTTTAATGGAATTACTCATTGCTTTGACACTGACCCTTAGGCTAAGATTTTCCATGCACCAGTTTGCCATCTTAAGTAGGAAGTGCTATGGAGGCCCTTGGACACGTGGGTTCTGCTTTAATGTTTATGTTGCTGAGATACTCAACAACTAAAGAGTGTCTGTAATGTTATTTCATGTTTTTTTCTACTGACACAGCTGTGGGCAAAATTCTGAATATTTTGCCCAAGTACAGCAAAGAATAGAATTGGTCTGGAAAACTTCCAGTAGTGAATTAAACAATATATTCAGGTCTTCCTCAGCACCAGCAGTTGAATGAAGTAAACTTTTCCTTCTTAGACCAAATTTACTTCAGGCAATCAAACCTAAATAAACATTCACGTATATTTTTGTAACAGATATCCAGGATATCCACACATAGGAGCATGACTTTAAACCTTTAAAACTTTAACACTATCACCCAGAGAAGTGCCCCTGTCTTTACTGTACATCCAAAGTCTTACATCTTCAGGGGTCTTCCAGCTCAAAGATCAAGGACCCCTCAGTTTATAACATTGTAATTAGGAGTGGTGATCTGGGACCACTGCAGATTTCATATACTCCCTCTCCTTTGGAAGAGTCTTTAAATCTGCTGTTTTACAACTTAAAGGAAGGGTTGTCTTCATTAAGTCATTTGGTCATAGTCCTGAAGCTGACAAGGCATCTTCCAGGAATTCGAGCCCCCTGGGATCCTTGTCATCAGTTTTTAAATGCGCTCTTTTTTTGCGTGTGTGGTGTTCTTATCTGAAAACAGTCTGCTTGGATTAGAACATGCATCTGAGAAGCATTTGGCATTTTCTGTTACATGAAACTGAGAAGTCTTTCTTTGCTATCAGTCTTCTATAAAGCTTTTCAATGCAATGACTTAATTCAGGCTGAAAGAAGAGAGTGAAAAAAGCTTCTGGACCCAAGTCAGCAAAATTCAGGAAACAAGTGTCCAAGCTTGTATGTAAAATTGCATTCACTGACTTGTGAAATTTTAGGAAGAAATTCTAAAAATGTCATTTAACTCCCTAAATGAAGGGATGCAAGTCAGATCAAAACACTCTGCTGGGAATAGTCTCAGCGAAAGTATAAGCCTTGTACTTTTACTCCAGTTCTCCCAAACCAGGGATAAAACTGGAAGGTTGTAAAAACTGGGAAATTCCCTGTGTATCTCCAGGACAACTCTCCTTCTGCAAACCAGTCTCATGCCGTTATATCCTTTCCATTTTATTAATGCTTGTGAAAGTCTTTTGAAGCCCCTGGGTAAGCAAGAGAGGAGTGTTCCGGGGAAAAAGGCATTTTTGAGTTCTGCCATATAGAAAGGTTTTCCTCTTATCCCAGGACCAGGCAGTGGGAAGTTTTGGTGAAGTCAGGAATAGTCTGCTCCTGTGTTGGATTTCTGGGATGTACCACGAAGAAATGTGGCCCAGCCTCACCCAATGGGATTAATAGTGGAATAAAGTATTATTTGAACAATATCACTACAGCCAGGTCTATGATATAAGTAAATCTCTCTTTTCATATGAAATGTAGTCCTTTTAAGGGGTGAAATATAATCCTGAACAGAGGCTCTATTTACCACTTAAGCCCTATTTTATGGTTTAAGTGCTGACCTTGCACTGACCCTCAGTACAGGGCTGAATTTCACCCTACAGCAAAAATCTGCTGGCTGGAGAAGTGGATTAAAGAAATTGGGGCTAGACTTTTTACTATTTGCAAGACAATGAAAACAGGCTTATTTTAGACAAAAATGTTACTGATTTATGAGAATTTTAGTGCAAAAAGGGGCTGTTTTGGAGAAAGTCTTGAGATTAGAATTTCAGTTATATTTCTGGCAGGAGAGCAAGGAAGCCATTTCATTAACTTTTCACTGGAAGTTATATATGGAGGGCATTTGTGTACACAGCTGGGCAGCATAAAACAGGAGGGCTTTGTGTGAAAATATCCTGAAATGAAATTTCATTTCTGTGTGACTTGGATCTGCGTTCCTGGGCTGCCGTGGCCAGTTTGGGATGAAACCATGGGAGGGCAGTGTGAGGCCCTTGCACGTTTTTTTCCCCTTGCGTTTGCAGTGGATGCAGAAATAGTGAACAGACCACCGTGGTCCCTGTGCAAAATCAGTGTCACCTTTTATAGGTTTATGTCCGTCAGATAAGCTCCTGCCTGCTCCCACGTATCCATATGGCTGTAATCATCGAGTGATGCCGAGAGATTTGTTTGTGAGGAACTCCAAAAGCCACATGCTGAGGCTGGTGTGAATTTAGCTCTGCTTTGACCTCTCTCCTTTCCCACCAGATGGCTGCTAATCTGGCACTAAATCACTGCCACGGTGCAAAGAGCCCCTGTCCCCGGTGGAGGAGGCAGCTCCGTGGCCGTGGCCATGCTGTGCAAGGTGGGACCATCCCAGGGTCAGCTCCTGGGAGTGCTGCTCATCCTCGAGCACTGCCTTTCTAAAGCCATGTCTTGTGTAGCTTCCAGATTTTACAGGACCCTCTAATGGCCATGCTTGGTTAGGGGGCCCAGAGGTGCTTCTTGTTTGGGGTATGAGGATCTGCTTGTCACACATCGAATCACAGAGTGGTTTGGGTTGGAAGAGACCTCTGAGGTCATCCAGTTCCACCCCCTGCCATGGGCAGGGACACCTTCCACTATCCCAGGGTGCTCCAAGCCCCATCCAGCCTGGCCTTGGGCACTGCCAGGGATGGGGCAACCACAGCTTCTCAGGACAGCCTGTTCCAGGGCCTCTCCACCCTCACAGGGAAGAATTCCTCCCTAATATCTAATTTAAATACGTCCTTTTTTTAAATTTTAAAACACTTCTCACTTTTCCTCTCTCTCTCTCTCTCTCTTTGGAATCTTGTGAGTGCATGAAGCAGGTGGGGATACAAGGCCTTGCAGAGGACATTTCTCTAATATTATCTTCAAGTTATGTTGGCTGTTCTTTATTTATACATGTACATTCACATTCTAGGCACTGCCATTTATGTTATTTGGTGCATGTCAGGGCAAAATGTGCCTGAGTGGGGATAACACGTGCACTGGGGATTCCTGCTCTCGTTTTTCATGGCAGATAACTTTTGAAGTGTTTCTTTGCTAATGAACCCTTGTTTCACTCTGCCCTAATGTTTTGTAAGCACTAACGTGGGGATCTCTATAGCTCCATCCAAAAGTCACTCCCATCTCCAGAAACGAGCTCTTCCCCACGGGAGGAGGAAAGTAATAACTATCTCCACGCCTACATGAAATAGGAGTCATTGTCTGGTTTTGCTGCTCTATCCCAGGCTTTCCTTGGGTTGGTTCACATCAGTGCTGAGGTCAAACAAGCAGAACTGCCTTTTCTCCATGCTCATTCATACTGATTCTGGTTGATTTGCACGTGATGGTCTGATGCATACCCTCCAGATGCAGTATTTCTCATCTGTTGTGTGATCTTTAGAAATAATAGTCCTGAAGAATATTCCATACTATCAGAAAACATTGCTGCTGTATATATCCTTTACCCTGAGACATCTTGGAGTAGAACTGTAAACATTTCACCCTCCTTGTTCTCACTTTCAGCCCTGGGAGTCTTTCATGTTATCCACATCTAGACTTCAGTGCTAAGTGCCTCAAGAGACAGAGATGTTTTGGGACTTTTTTAGAGTCTAAGCAAACCTAGAAAACACATTTAACACTCTTCTCCGCTGTTTACATTTTGATTATTATTTCATTATGGTTCTACAATCTTCTGTAGTTGTAGAGGACCCTTCACCAGAAAAAGGCTTGTAGTACAACCAAGAAATAAAAGGAAAGGATAAACTGTCATTGCTCTTTTAAAAGAAATACAGATCAAGGCCATGATTATGAATGTTTCTGTCCCAGACTGTGCTGACTTGTGCAACATTTTTGTCCGTGTGTCTTCTTTAACTCCTATCAGTTTCCTAGTGCACTCGTGGCAGGGTTGTGAGGGCACATCAGTGAGTAAAAATGAGTTATTGAGAGGCAGAGGCATGAGCTGAGCTGTTTATGCTCTTCCTGCTGATAAGATACAGCCCTAGATGCCAAGCCTACTGTTTTTCTGTAATACTTTTCACAAGGCTGGTTTGCTTTCTCTTTTGCTTTGGAGAAGTTTTCCCTCAGAACGAGGCTTTGATTTCTTCTTTTAGAGTGTTCAAGACAGAAACAAATTATCTCCTTCCAAGAAAAAGCAGAAGATAAAACTGGAAGCCAGATCAAAATCCCCCCTGCCCTGATTAAACAGTTTCTAATGCTGAAAGACAACAAAAATTTATAGATACCTTATTTTGCTGTTGACCCACCGTACTACCAGTCCATGAGCTTTTACTTTGCAAAGCATTAGGAAAAAATGAAGTCTAGGAAAGACATTGAACCACAGCCTAGTTGTTTATTTCTGATACTATGTGGTTCATGATTGTTTCTTTTAGAAGGAACAAATAATCAATACAAAACCATGAATAAAAATAACTTTTCTTTAACACTGGATGCTAAAAGAACATATAGTCTTCTTACTGTGCCTGATGGAAACAGTACAAGTCTGTTCTCCACAATTCTTTGTTTATTGGAATGCCTGAAATCTATACATGAGGTATTTTTAAAACATTTAAACATAGAAGTTAAGCTTCTGCTCCAGACAATTTGTTTCACCATATTCTAAAATCCCAGTGCATACCACAGAAGTGCTTAAAGCAAAGAAACAACAACAATTTTTTTTTAAAAACAAACTTCAATTTAAGACAAAATAATTTCCATATTCTTATTTCAAGAAAAATTTGCTTTCCTCATGAGACACAGTCAGTTATTGACTCAGCTGCTGTAGAAGACCTTCAAGGCCCAATTCTGCTCTGTGGCACTTTGGAAAGGAGAATTGCCAATAGTCAACACTTGGCACTTTCTGAGAGACTGTAGCTACTCCAAGTACAGAACAATCAAAATGTTGCTAATGATCCTGAAACTCTGCATTGGGTCTCTCCTTAGGAACTGGAGACATAAAAACTTGTGAAGTAGCATCACTGAGTGAAATGAGCTCAGGTGAGGTACAGCTGTGAAGGATGTACCTGGCTCCTGGAGGAGGTCTGGACCAGAGGGTAAATAACATGTCTCTGAACAGGGTAAGACTGATGGCAGGGCCCTCAGATATTGTTAAAGTCCTCTGGACTTTTATATCCCTTTGTAAAGTTGCAAATCTCTTGTGTTCTACTCTCTAGTGATGGAATAAATACTCAGTTATGTGTTTGCTGTTTGCCCATTCAGCTGTACCCCTCTCTGGGACACTCACACTACTAATTTCTGCTTGCAGAGCTGTTATTGAAGTTAACTGACCCCTTGCAAGCAGAGGACTTTGGATGTCCAGCCAAGTCAAGTCTGTGTGTTGGTCAGTGAGCCCCGTTGGTCAGTGAGCCCTGCTCCAGCAGGAGCATTTTATTCTGTGCAAATGCAGCATAAACATGGAATGCTGCAAGGCAGGGACATTAATTCAGGCCTACTTTGCTGCAAACTCCTTTGCAACTAAAAATTCTAATGTACAATTAACAACATGAGCTTCAAATAGTGATGCACGTCTCACAGATGGCATAACGGTGGCTACAAATGTGCCTTTTGCCCAATAATACCCCCATAGTTGGTGTTTTCAAAATATGAGGTCACTTGTTGAGTCTTTACAAAATAGTATTTTTAGGATTAGAATACAACCATTCTCATTAAAAACCATAATTTGCACCTAACCATGGACATTTAATTTCTACCCTGTGCATCTTGAAAGTCTATTCTTGAAAATCCTATCTAACTCAAATCCTACTTGTCTGTATGAAATGCAATAAGGTGATTCTGCTATGGCCAACAAATATGCATAAAGATGTAATAAGTTGTGTTCTAGCTTGGCAAATCAATTTTTTTCAGCAGGAAATATATCCTAAGAACCTTCCTTTATGTGTACAAACATTAAGGAAATCTTTCCTTTTTTTAAAAAAAAGTAGTTTAACAAATAGAAGGTAGTATTTGAAATACTGGTATTGGTTGCAAATTAGTTCCTTAATGCCCTTTATTTTTCAGCCCTTAAAACCTGGAAGGTCTCCATACTTGTCTTTTATGACTTCTCTACATTTGAGGGTCAATGTTTCTGTACATACAAACCGCTGACAACTGAAGTTACTTTATTCTAAGATAATATGCTGCCAAATCCAAAGATTCAGGCTTGATCTTTAACTCAAGTTTGAGAAAATGAAATTAATATTAATCCAATTCAGTAACAGGTAATGTTAATAAAAACATTAATTAAACATTTCTGTTGATAAAAACTTTTCATCAGAATTAAGATGATCATCCATACTTCTTGTAGTTCTGGTCAAATAAAACTTTCCCAGGAATGCAAGGACATTAGAAAAATGAGTTTCCAAGTTACTTTAAAATTTGGTAATTTAGGCCTTTCTGTACCAAAAGAAATTGTATGTGCATTTTACAGAGAAGTCAAGCTATGGAATTTTTATGGTAGAAATTTCAGGCCATATTTTAGCCTATAAGGTATTTTCCTGAATTTTTCTTTAAAAAAATTAAAAAATGGAAAATATCTGAACATGAACCAGTAACTAATAACTCAATGTAACTTACCTTTTTTCAGCCAAGAAATATTTTGCTTGTCATGTTCAAAACTTTCAGCTGGTTTGATTTTTACCTTGTCTGTCTTGTCCTCTGACATCTGTGGGAGAGAAAAGAATTTGGGGATGTCAAGTTCTCTTAAAGAAAGTTTGACAGAGAAAGATGTTCTCTGTTTAGGTTCCTGCCATAATAAATTGTGCATACTTACACAGACACTTTTTTTCCTTGCAGATTATTGATACTGTATAATATCTGAGCCATTGAATTTATGTTCTGTCCCTAAATGCTTTATCAATATTACATGGTTGCTGTTTGTAGAGGGATGCTTTTGTAATGTAACTATAAATTACATTATGAAATGAATTATAAGCTCAAAGCATGGTGGTAATAGATAAACATATAACACACAGAATAGGTATGGTCAGGCTGAGGAGCAGGCATCCAGGCTGCCTGTTTATTGTGGCTCAAAGTTGCTGTAAAGCCTGCTGTCAGAGAGACAATTACATAAATAGTAATAAATATTTATAAAGCCAACTTGAACAAAGTGTACCCCCCCCCCAAAAAAAAATATCTTTACTGTCATTTGCACCGATTTATTTGCTGTAATGTGAAGAATCCCGAGCAAGTCCCGGTACCTGAGGGCATTATGTGCACAGCCCCTGCGCTGTGGTTTACTTCCACTGCCTGCTAGGAATAAGATGAGGCAGCCTGGGCTTCTCCTGACTGCTTTCTATTGCCACTGACTGCAGACAGCTCAAGCATTTCTCTATTTTTACCTGTGTCTCCCACCCGGGGCAGAGAGCAGCGGGGTTCAGGCGCCGAGCAGAGCAGCTTTTGGCCGAGTCCCTCGCTGGGTGTTGGTGTCCAGCATTCCCACACACCGGCAAAGCGAGAGGATGAGCAGTGCACTCTCTGCCTGCTGCTGTGTGGTGCCAGATTTGTCTTGCTGCCAGCATCAGCCAACTTACTGCTCAGGGTTTGGGGTTTTATTCCCCCCCCTCCGTTGTTTGCATGCACTTCTAGAGCTGGGGAGGGTAGGCAAGGAGGAGGGTAATCAGCATCCCAGCACTAGTGGAGTTATTAAAAAAAAAAAAAAAGAAATCAGAAGCTTTTCAAATAGAAAAAAATTGGTTTGGTAATGTTACTGCTGCAGTTCATAACCCAGTGAATCTGTGAGAGGAGGAAGAAAATAGAAAGGGAACCAGGAAATTAATAGCAACAAATCAGATAAATGTGTCATGGTTTTGGCTAAATATAAGTTAAGATGCTGAAGGATATAGAAATTAGGCACTAAATATCTATTTACAGCTGTCACTTTGGCAAAGAAATGGTCTCAGCCCGTAGGGAGCTGAGTGCTGTGACCCTCCCCAGCTCAGGAGGATGAAATCCATCCTCACCCCTTTCCTCCAGTGCCCCAGGGCTGAGTGGTCCCTGCTGGGGCAGCACAAGGGCTGGGTGGGCTCGACAGCAGCACAGCCTGGACTATGTCATGCCTTGAAGGCACTGCAAAGTTAAGGTTGTTAGTTGTTTTTAAAAATTCTCTTGCCATAGTTACCAGCAATATTGCTCTAATGGTAGCAGGAGCTGGGCGAAGCCCAAAGAGAACAAGGTTTTAGGGTGCTCAGCCATTTCATCTTTTCGTATAGGACAAAAAAAGTCACTCTGCTTCCGAGAACTGAATTTTGAAAGGGCTGGTTGTGGAGTAGGTTCAGAATTACTCATTTATCATACTTTTTAAGTGATATTTACAAAATTTCAAGCAGCATTTGTCACCAGATACTATAATCCAGGATTCCAGTGCTTAAGTGTGGCCAATAAATAATAACATATTCCCTTTGTTATGACAATTATCTTCCTCTATTCTCCCATCACATGTCATTCTTGCTAGAAAAAAATGTTTTCTTTCTTTTTTTTAAAAATCTCCTGTGCAAACATGACTGAGATTCTTCTACCATCTTTAGCTAATTGTGAATTGCATGCTAAGTGCCTACTTACCTCTCCAAATTGCAATGATTAGTCTTGCATGGTCTGAAAACCTATTTTAAGCAGGGTACTTCAGAAACAATTGCAACCACA
The DNA here is from genome assembly GCA_013397055.1 of Pachycephala philippinensis. NCBI lineage: Eukaryota > Metazoa > Chordata > Aves > Passeriformes > Pachycephala > Pachycephala philippinensis. The sequence continues at coordinate 605,584 of VWZT01007078.1, read as the reverse complement.
GGGGGGAAAACTCTTGGGGTAGTATTTTAAGATCTTTCTTCCATTCCCCTTGGATGCAGCTTTGAGAATCATGTATTTTCAATTGCAGTTCCTCTTCCTCCCAGAAACACCTTTTTTTCCATGTTGCATCTGCAATGTTTTAAATTTAACAGTGGTGCTGGTTCTTCAGCTGGATTTGTCAGGCTCTGGAGCTCCTGGTGGGTCCTAATAAAACCATCTGGGCTCCACACAGAGCTGTCTAGACCTCTCTGATTGTAACTTGGACCTGGTGCTTCTCTGCATTTCAGAAGCCACTGTTTAAAATGAAGATATGGGTGGTTTCCAAACTAAACTAGAGCAAAAATTCTCTGGTTCTTCTGGCACATCCTCGCTGTTTTTCTAGAGGTTTTGTCAAAATCCTAATGCCTCCCGAAGAAAGTAAAACAGATGAGGAGAAAGCCCTTCTAAAACCACAGACCTGAAAGCTGCTATTGCTTGAGATAACAGCCCCTAGACTCTTGTCCTTCAGAGGAGTCTGAGTCTGAGTTTAAGAGTCCCTTAAACTCTCTTTGAAGCCAGCAGGAGCCAGGACTGAGGCTGGGCTCAGCCTCCAGGAGTGAGAGCAGCCAGCGGTGCTTGGAGGCAGCCCATTGCTGAATGTGTCCCCCAAACCATGACAACACCAATCTGACAACGCCAAGCAAACACAAACCTGATTTTATATCAGATTTTATACCTTTGTATTTGACCTTACACCTGACTTTGAGCTTCAACAGAGGTAATGCAGGTTAGTGCTCTGAGATGTTCTCTTTACCTGCTGTCCTGAGATGCTCTGCAGGACCCCCAGGTGTCGGCAGCTTGGGAACCTGCAGAAGTTACTGAACATGAAATAACCCACCAGTGAGTTAAGAAAACATTAAATAACTTTCCTACTCTCTGTGCTCTCCATTACTGGTATTCAGTTAATGGTCCTAATGTTTTCAGTCCAGGAATATTAAATGTAACCTTTCATAATCTTGATCAGCTCCAGTTTTCTACTGAGACATGTTCCTGTGTGCTATTTTTTGCTTCATTTAATTAAGTTATTTTGGATAAATGCATCAATATTTCTGTTTCCTAATCAATCTTAAAGTAGTTAGAGGAAAGGCAACTTTGCCATACATCCTCAGTAATGCCTGGCTTTGCAAAAGAAGAAAAAAACATTATGAGAAAAGGTTATTAAAATATTGAGTAAACTTGTTTCTGTTAAATCTGTAATTGAATTTTTAAAGCCCTGGCCCCTTTTAAACACCGAACTTTAGTTTATGGTTTGACAATTCATTTCACTTTCATTTTATATGTTTTATTTTATAGCTACTAAATATCTATGGGCCATCCCCTGTTCCTTTTCCTTCCAGATTGTGAAATGGGGTATTTAAATGGAGGATTAAAAATAAAAATCATAATACCAAAATAGATGTGGTATCAATCAGTTCCCAGATAAATGTACTGTATCAAGTGCTTGTTGAGATTCAAGAGTATATTTTTCTGGTCTGTTCAACTGGGACTGCAGTCAAGTCTTTGCAGGGTTGGAGAATAGGAAACTTTAATTGGTTGTAATAACCATGAAAGCAGAGGAAAAATCTCATTGTTGGTCCTAGCAAACATCAAAACTGTTAAAGTTTCCTTAATGGTAAGGTCAGGAGTCCAGTACTGGATCATGTCCTGAGTACAAGGGTGTGTAGCCAAAGTGAGGAGAGTTTTTGGTTACATCTGTGGGTACAGCACTTTAAATATTTAATTTCATGCCCTAAAATGACTTTTACTAGAGGATGTGAACTGTGTGCCTAAAAGTTGAATATTCCAGCATGAATTTTATACAGCCCAGCATTAAATTAAGGAGTTACTTCTTTCTTGCACAATCCAGGTAAAATATAGCCACTTGTCCACTGGCAAGTGGCGCTCTGTAGCTTTGGAATACCCCACACTGCAGTAAATGTGGTTTATTAAAAAAAAAAGTGTGATGAAACCCTGGGGTGATCATTTCCAATAATAAAGTGAGTATAATGTGATGTGCCCTGTCAAAGTTAAGGAATCTCTTCTTGATCACGCATCTGTAGGTAGAATATTAAGTTGTGGGAACACGATATACAGCCAAATTATCCTGGTGATTTCATGCAAAATGCATGGTTTTTTAGCCGAACCATCATGTCCTGTGAGTGCTTCAAATGCAAAACAGCCTGTTTGGAGAGACTACCTCAAACTGGCACTGACAAATGATCTATATGCTGCAGAGACCCAGAGCATTTCAAAGACAGGATTTTACTCCTCATCACCCTGCCTTGTAGACACTCCAGATAATTTTTCAATAATTCTGTGTCCTGCAAGAGGAGACACAGGGTTTTATTTCACTTTTCCACTCGGTGCCACTGCAGGTCAGTGAAAGTCTAGGAATGTGTTTAGGCTGGAGGATGGAATAAAACCTTGAAAAGGGTTGCAAAGGCAGGTTAACATAGAGGTCACTAATAACATGGAGAAAGCCCAAACAAGTGAAATTAAGAATGGTCCAAATTTCCATTGAACACTAAAGAAAAGAGAGAGACTGCACATCTTTCATTGTCCAAGAGGGCAGGGAGTTTACTTGGTGTCTGTGTGAAAAAGTGACAATTGGGGTGCTCTAGGAAAACAGGATGGAGGTCCAGTGTGGAATAAAGTTGAGGATGAGTGTGGTGCTGGGATGAGGAAGGCAGAAAGACCCAGTCTAGCCCTGGAGCCATGCAAGCCCCTTCCAAGCTGGGAGAGGGTCTCTGAAGGCAGCTGTGCCCTGGGCATTCTCTCTCCCTCCAGAGGCCCCAGACAAAATTAAAGCCCAGAGGTTATAATGAGTTTGTGGTAACACACAAGCTGTGTGTGCCTCTGTACGTCCTGGCCTGCAGCAGGAATCCTCCCAAGCTGTGTCATGTTTTGCTCATCATGGGCCATGTTCTCCATGACCTCTGTGTGTGCTGTCTTTACAGATGCTTCTGTGTTGCCCTGTCATTTGGGTGGAAACTTAAACCCAAGAAGTTTTCAAAACATGGATATATAGTGTGTTATGGGGTGATCTGAGCTTTTAGAGGCTCAGTTTGGTGCATTTGGAAAGGCAGGTGAAACAGGCCCCTTGTGTCCCTTGGCCTGGAGGGATCCATCCCTGTTACAGGAGACTCTCTGGACAAATAATTGAAAGCCTCTTTGGGCATTACAGCAAAAATTGGGAAAGATTTGTCATGATGAGATGAAAAATAAGCTGAAAAAATGCTGCTATATTGCTGTACTGGTATAAGTGAGGCAGCAATGTGACCATCTCATGGAGGTGTTGTGTTCTTTGGCAGATTGGTGCAACCAACAGTAGTTACAGGAATTATATGGGAGTGTACAGGTGTAACATGTGCAAAAATGAAGGTAATGTCTTCATTGAAGCAATTCTTTACTGCTGTCTTGGAGCTGGATATCTTGGATTATTACAAACCGCTACCTGAATATTTTTACAATCACCTCCTTGTTCAGCTCAATGCAGGATTGTCTTGCCAATGCTCAGACAAGCTGTCCTTGAAGTCCCATGAAGACCCTCAGGCACATGCCCTTTCTAGGCAGCCCAGTGCTTTTCAGTCCTGATATCAAATACATAAACTTCTCATGATGTCTTTCCTAACTCTTCCTTCACTGTAGGTTCAACCTATAACTCTTGTCCTTTCTATAATGCTCATGCGAAGCTGAGTTCCCTGTCCCTTTGCAACAATCCTTACAGCAGATGAAGGAATATCATCACATGTTCCCTCAGGTTTTATCTCTACTTATATTTTTCACTATTTCAAAAAAATTCATTTTTTAGCCTGTGGTCATGACTTTTGTTGGAGTGTCACCTTCCTGGCAGCGAGGTGTCCAGAAGTGGTCACATTCCTCCTGAGGCCTTTCCCACACAGGATAGAGCAGTGAGGTTCTGGCACGTTGTACAAGATTTCTTCCTGTTTGCACATCCCAGAATGATGTTTGTCTTTCTCATGACAGCATGAAATTGTTGACTTATGTTTGGTTTATAATCCATGCTGTTCCCCAGATTCTGCTCTGCAGCACAGCAATGTAACCAGTTGTTTTCCTTTTTAATGCAACTGTTTATTCCTACCTAAGCACAGGATTATGCAGCAGTGCTTCCTGAATTTCACCCTAATCTTCTTCATACTCTTTTCCTGGTTTGTGAAGGTCATTTTGAACTCTTATCCTGTCCTCTAAAGTGCTTGTTAGCCCTGACCTGTTGTGGTCCCATCATCATCTGGTGGACATTTGCAGAGTTTCTGTGGAAATCCCTTGTCTCTGCAATACAGGTGCTTGGAATAGGCCAGAAATGAAGCTCTGTGTGTCCCAAACTGCACATGTGCCACCACAGTTTATTCCCTTTCAGGAATCCATGCGTATCTTTAATCTCTGTCTCTTCATAGTCTGATAAACTACAGAGGCAGTTTCTTGAGCATCAGTATGACCCATGTGGGGACACAGAGAAAAATCCCTCATGTTTTCAGCAAGCGCATACTGGGAGCACTGACAGGCAGATCACCCTGTTTTAACATTATTTGTGAGCCAGGTAGGCACAAGAGTGATTTGTTTCATCTTCCATCAAATGTAAAAAGCTGGTGGCAAGTATTTTCTAATGAAGAGGAACCTGAGCACTTACGGACTCCTTTGCTGACTGGCAAAGCTTGACAGCAGCTCCCTAAACAGCACTATCCCAGAAAAGATGTCAGTGAAATCACTGTGCTTTTTAAACAGAGAGAAAACTGACTTGAGTGTTTTCCCCTCATGCTTTTAAATAAGCTGCTTCCCAACAGTGGTTGAAATGTGGTCGCTTCTCGGAGGTGCTGAGTAGAGCTGAGAAGGAGGGGTATTGTCTAAATTACTCTTATAAGACAAAATTAGATCTCTACATTATTTCAGGAAGGTGTCAAAGGAATTCGTAGTTGTCTTGAAGTCAGCATTATCATTTCTTAGCTAACCACTACCGAAATGAGTTTTTGGGGGTTTTGCTAAGTTTGTTTGGCTTGTTTAAATCCTGATCAGGCCAGATAGAAGGCAGCAGTAATGACAAATCAGCAACTTGGTGAACTCTTAGGTAGGCTTTCCCTGGGGTATAAGAAACCTCAGGTCAAGCTCCTTGTGCATGACTATGTTTCCTTCCAGCTGGATGGAAACAGGTCTGGTAGGAGAGATTAAGAGCTTGTCCTAAAGGAGCCAATAGGTTGGTGGTCAAGGGGGTTACCTGTAATCTTTCTTGCTAATGCTCCTATGAGATGCTTTGTAAAGATCTGTAATTTGGACTAATGAAAAATTGGCCTGGAAGTGTTAAATGCTGGGTCATATGGGGTTCTGAGGAACCTGGTCTCAGGGAACTTGTTCCTGGCCATGGAAGAGGGGTTGGAACCAGATGATCTTCAAGATTCCTTCTGACACAAACCATCCTACGATTTTATGAAATGGTGAAAATGGTGAAGTCTCAAAGTTTTGTGTAAGAGGAAATATGTTTCCTGCCTGAGCACATGCAACTGCAACTGAAGAAAACGTGAGCTCCAGGAGTTCAGCACCCTGAAAATAAGGCCTGATGTCTAAACGAAATTTAACTTCAAAAAGAAAAGTAGTTGTCTGGCCCTTTTGGAGCCAAAACAAAGAAGTATTTATTCTATTTGATCAGCTATTCACAAATGATGCCTTTGTATCTCTAAAATAACTACAAACCAATTTTAAAACTGGAAGCTCTCATCTTTGATGTTATCTGCAGATAAGATAGAGCTTTGAAGCACTAACAGAGGCTAATTGGAACAGAATACCAATACAACCGAAAATTAATGGAAAACACAAGAACTGTTTGGAGCACTGTCATTCTAAACTGGGACCGTTTCTTTTCAAATCCTACAGAATTTCAGGAAAAAAGTGCAATTCTCTGGACTGTAGATAAAAGGGGAGAATTGTCTGATTCAGTGTACCATGATACTTCAAACACAATCATTTCGTTATTTGTTGTATTGTATTGTATTTGTTGTATTGTACATTCAAGTATCAAAATCTTTCCAATATGTAGCAGGCTGAAATGAGGTGGAGAAAGGTGTGGCACAGGTGAAACAGTATAAAATTCATGTTTGTCTTTGAAATTGGCTCCTTTTTCCCTGTTTTGTTTTGAGGGTTGCATTGCTTTCCATCCTGAGCTTGAGACGAGTTTGTTAGAGTTGTTGGAGGTTCAGTTGGCTCCTAGCGAGAGAAATCATGGAAGGGCAGAGTAGAGAGGAAATGTGTTTTATTTTGGGGAACAACTTTCCTGGGCAGCATTTGCATATGTTGTGTTGCCCCATGGACAACCTCAGACCCTAAACTGGGATGATCCTTCCCATTTCTGCTGAGGTAGTGGAAGTGAGAGGTTTGTATCCTTACTCCCAGCAGTGTAAGCAGGCAATGTGCTCTCTAGACTTATCCAAGAAACCCACTCGCTAGTAAAAGGAAATGATTGCTGTTGCTTAGCCAAATACTCTGATATTAAGCAATGCCAGAAATGAGGTTGCTCAGGCAACCTTATTTCTACTCCCTCATTCATTAACATACGAGGTGATCATATGATTGAAGCTGCTAATTCTTATTTCATGCTCTATCTTGGGTTCAGACAAGGATTCATGCAGACCCACTTGCCCTGCCATGGAAAGTCTGAGGACAGGGTCTCAGAGTTTTTCAAATTCTTCACATGCTTTGCTGGAATTGTGAGGAGGAAGCAGGAGGTCTGTGGCCATTCTGAAAAAAATCTGTCAGATGTAAATAAAGTCTTAGAGGAGAACTGTGCTTCTGTGAGGTCCTGGCATGGAGACCCTCTGCCTTCTGGGGGTCACTTCACCCTCTGCTCTCTTACCCAAGGGCAGCCCAGCCTGTGTATCCACAGCCCCATGTGCCCATTTCTTTTAGCTGTGGCTCTCACATTGGGCAGCATCTTTCTGCCCAGACTGGTATCCACGGACTTCTGGGGACCAGGCAGATCTTTATCTCTTGTAAAGCACCTTCTATCCTTGCCAAAACTGCAACTGAAAATACTCTTGATGTCAGTGCTGCAGTCTTTCAAACCTCTCACCATGGCTGCTCTATTTTCACAACTGGTTTGCTACCTCAGTAGTCATTAGTTCTCAGCTAATCCAACAGTGACTCTGTTTTCAAATATTACCTGGGTGGTAAAACATAGGATTTAGACATTTTTGCAAGGGTCTCCTTCTGCTGAGCAGTTTGGATGACAAGCACTCTAACACTTATTCAGCTATGCTTAGTCTTCTTCTTGAAAGCAGAAGATGTCTCTTATCTGTAAGAGTGAAAAGTTGTATAGTATCAGCAGCTTTTGTTTTAATGCCTACTGCTTTTCCTTCTTGAGAACTTGGAATTTTGCAATCCTGTTAAGTGCCTGTATTCTCTGATAAATATTCTGGGCTGTTGCTGTATTTCTGTTGTTAGGTTTCTCAGGGGAAAAAGGCAGTAAAGAAAGAAAATGAATAAATAAACAGCTCAAAGCCTTGAGTGTCCAAAAATATTGCAGCATCTTGATTTGAATAATCGAAAATTGCGACACTCTATTTGGGTACATTTCATCACATTGAAAGCTTTGCATGCAAATCCAAACCCTGCTATTCCCTCCGAACCCTTGGAATATTTTCATTGAAAATCTTTTTAAGAGGGGTTTGTTTAAAAAAAAACAAAAAAAACCAAACCAAACAAAACAAAAAAACCAAAAAAAAACCAAAAAAACCCAAAAAAACCCCCAAAAAAAACCCCAAACCAAAAACCAAGAAATAAACCAAGCCTACTTTTTATTTACAAATAAAGTTAACTTGTATATAATGCAAAAAAGAAGACCCACCAAATAGAATAGGGGTGTATTCCCACATATTTGCAATGACTAAAAATCCCTAGATTTTCTTCTTTTATTGAACTGAAGAAGTACAAGAGATACCTACATAGGATGCAGATCTATTTCAGAATATGTTAAACCGTATTTCTGTTAGTCTTAGCTGGAAATACTGTAAATCTAAGTAAAACCAGCAACAAGACCCCAATACTTTACTGGAAAGTTGTACTTAGAGAGGACTTAATGCCATCATCCCAAATGAGAACATTTTAGTGGACTTTTGTTTCTACTTAAACTCCAAAAAAAAAAAAGCCACGGATCAGCTTAGTCTGAGTTCTCTCAACATTTGAGTATGCCAAGAGGGTTTGTTCAAATTACATCTTTGGTCCAGATCTGTTTCTTTCCGAGTCTGATCACAAAAGCAAGGAAAATATCACAGAAAAAATTTGAAGAATGAGGGGAAGTGCCTCATTCGTAGCATCTAGCCAGGCTTTGGTTCTTCACACAAGCTGCACTCCATAGTCCCCCTCTGCCTAATCCTTTCTTTCACACCCCTTTTTCCTATAGTTTGTGCCACAATATAAGAACTCTGCTGACCCAAAGTACTCTGAAGAACCAAGGAGCATTTCTGAACATCCTCAGATATGCCCAAATAGAGGGAAAAGAGCCCCAAAAGCATTGGGGCAGTGGCACAGTGGAGCCTGACACATCCCTCAGAGATGGGATGAGTGACGTGAGTACATTGGGATGGGGAGCTCCAAAGGCTCTCATTGCCTGGCCCACTCTGTTTGACAGTACTTAATTTTTAACATGTGGAAATTTCTGAAATATGCATCTTGAAATATCTGCTTAGCTTGCCTAGAAAGCTTTAATAATTAATGGAAACTCAGAGTTGAGGTATAGTAATGATTTATATGGGGAGCTGTCTTTACACAATCTGCTCTCAAAGCTTTCTAGAGTATTACTCTTAGTGTCTAATTAACTTCCGAAGAGTGATACTGCTCCTTTCACTACACTGATTGATCAAGGGCTTAACTGCAAGTCATATTTTCCAAGTGATTCCCCAGTGTCTTCTCAGCTCTTATGAGTTCTTGCTGAGGAATAGAACTGTCTTGGACACCAAGAACTACTTTGAAGTTTTCAGATACTTCATCTTCTCTGTCAGGATGTCCTGTTGCTGTTTAGCCCCCTGGAGCCATTGCACAGAAATTGCTAGTCCTTAGATATGGCTTTGAGTGATGTGATCTAAACATTTTTCTTTTCCCCTGTAGCAGTTCTTCATATCATATATTTTGGAGTGTGTTCCTTTCACTCTTTGAGACTTGTGATGATGAAGATTACACTAAAATACACTAAAAATTCAAGTAACTAATAATGATTTAGAGCTAAGATGTGGTATTGCAAGCACCAGCCACCAGCTAAGGACCTTCAAAGGACAAAGTCACTCCCTTGTTTTGTGAGTGACTCTGATTTATACTCCCTGTGTAAATTACCTATAGAGACCTTAGCAGAATCATAATTAGTACCATGTCTGTTTTCAGGCTGTTAAGTATTTAATTTGTTTAAATTAAAACTCCATGAGAGTGAAAAGAAAAGCTGACAGGACAATGAACAGCAAAGGTCTTATGAACTTCAGGGTCTGTTCTTCTGTCAGTAAATTTGCTGTCCCAAGTAACACAAACCCTTAGAGTGCCATGGATATGGGAAACACAAAGTGCAGACAGCTCTTTGACTGACTCTCTTTTTAAGAAAAGATCAAGTCCCTTTGCAGAATCATTTTTAGAGTCACTAGAGGATGGTAAGGAAAAAAAATATACATTTTCTCAGTAGTTAATTATCTGTTTAAGGCCCTTTCGTCCCACTACTTCCCTGTCCCTTGCTCGTGATCTCAATGGATCTCTCGGTTCTTGGCACAAGTTGCTTTGTTATCCATAACCAGTGTGTTTTATAAACATTTTCCTACCCATAGCTACGTTGACATTTGATACTAGCAGCTCTGGTCAGCTAATGCAAACCTTGAGGAGGGTCAGTTCTTCTTGGGTCACAGAAAGGTTGCCCTGACCCCAGAAGATCACACCCCTGAAACATCTTTTCAAAAATATCAGGTTCTGCTGTTTTCTTAACCACTTCCCTCCCGATTCATGGTGATAAGTCTTGTCCAGTATAGGCTGTTCTTACAGCAGTACTGGGTGTGCCAGGTGTTCCCAGGATAATTTTTTCAAAATCTATTTTATCTTTTTTTAATCCTTTGCACAACGACTGTCCCTCCACCTTGCACCTGAGGGCTGTGCAGTAATGGAACCAGCTTCAGAGACTGTGTGCTCAGGCTCATCTATAACTGAGAGCCACCATCTTGAGAGGATCTACATTCTTGAGATCCAAATACTCCTCTGATAGGATTAATGGCCCCATCTTTTAAGAAATTAGCTATACCTCCATTTCCTCTTTCCATCCAAACAGCATTTCTGGTACTAATAACACCAGCCAGAGCAAAAGAGGAGATAAAAGCTCTGGTGGCAGAGTTCCATGTGTGAAGGAAGGTGTCATAAAGTCTTGGAGGGCTGATCCAAAGTTTGCACCAAAATTAATGACTGCCTTTGTCATTTAAATCCCTCTGGAACCCCGACGTATTTATTGGGAAATTTCATCAGGAAGAAGTGAGTCTGCGAGTCCTTCATTGGAATTCTTGGAGTATTTAATTTCTCTGGAGCTAGAATGAGGATACTTAGTGTGTCATAAGTTACAAGCAGAGGCTGATAACTGAATTCAGGCACTTCATGGATTTTTTCCTCTTTCTTATATGGAATTACATTGTTCAATTTTCAGCTCACTCTGTTCAGGTGTGAGGAGTTTGGGAGTTGCTTTGACAAATGCCTTATGCTGGAATTCCCCAAGGAGAGTTACATAGGGACAGACGCACATTGTTGGTCCAGCATTTCTCCCAAACTGAAGCATTAGGATTTGATGCAAATTATATTAGAGATACTGCGATCTTGCTTCAGCTAGATTCTGATCTGCTTTACCAATAGAAGGGAATGCACATAAAGCATTTAATGAAGAAATTAGGATCTTCTACAATCAGTTGTTTTATTTAAAACAATTTGAAAAGGTGTAATTTTGACATCTGGATATTGACGCTTCATTCTCCTGTTTGTACTATTACTTTCAGAAAGAAGCATTTTGTTGTGATTAAAAAGTGCTTGGTACAGGTGGAATATAAATATAATTCATTGTAGATGATAATGCTTTGTCCAAACAGGAAACTGTAACACTGGGATGGTCTAGTGCTTTGTGTTGGCCTGGTACTGCTCCTAAAGAAGGATAAACCTAGGCTTAAATTTCCTGCTGGTTTTGTAAATCTAGTCTCTTGTGAAAATCTCACCCCAAATCAGTTACAGAATTAGCAAAATGTACTCAAAGAATTGTAGATGTGGTTCTTATATGTAATGTCTTAGCAGCATTGGCAGAAACCCTTTGAATGTCTCTGTCCTAAACCAAAAGTTTCCAAAATGTGGCATGGCAGCAATGCCAAATAGGCACACAGTCTGGTACATCCCTGTTTCTTCTTCTGGTGCTGTCTCCAAATTCTGAACACACTAGTGATAAAAAATTTGTGACCCCTGTGCAAAAATAAGTGGGGTTTGGGTAACAGTAAGTGTTAGCTCCTGTAGGGAACTGATGTCTTGACAAAAATACCTGTATCTCCTACTAAGATGTCTTTTTTATCAGCCTGCCTCCCTCCTTGTGGTACAGGATAGAACTGCCTTGGCTTAAAAACAAAAAAGGTGGGTGGAAAACCCTTGCAAATGAAGGCACACAGTTGTCTTAGTGCACTTATGAGTCACTTTGAAAAGCTCACATTCCTATTAGAGCAATTTTAATAACAAAACACATTGCCCAGACAGCCTGATGTTAAATGTGTGCAGCTCTTTAGAGTAGAAGGGCTGCAGACAGCAACATTTAAATTGTGGGGCTTCTCCAGGGTGAAGCTGCACAAGAGCTGATCAGTAAAGCAAGAAATCACTGCTCCAGTGTGTGCAGGGGAAGGAGGTAATAGGGATGCTGCTACCTGAGGAAAAGGGCAAGTCCTCCCACAGATAAAGGAAGAGAGAGCTGTAAGAGGAGAAAACCATGTGAGGAAAGATTAGAATTTTTTAAAATGTGGAAAATTGTTTAACATTGAAGCTGTATCTCAAGCTAGTCCTGTCTATCCCAAGACCACTGCACGTTTGTAACCTCAACTTTGCAGACCACACTGTTTCTCCTAGATAACAGGGATATGCAGATAGTAAGAGGCACAAAAATAAATTAGAAAAGGATTTCTTTAATGCTTCTAATAATGTATTTGGACATGATTATCATAATGAATCTTGTAAAAGGAATTTACTGTTTCCCCTTTTATATGATGTATTTCTGACCTTCACCCTCCTGATATGTGATTCCTATTCAGCGAAGGTGCCCATAATAGAGGGGCAAAAAGGATGATCAGAGTTCAAACAATAGGGTAAGAAATGCAGAGTAGTGGGAAAAAGCTTCCATTTTCCCATAAGCTGGGGCATAGAAGATACTGCAGCCTCAGCTCTACAGTATCTTATGAACAAACAAATTATGCATGAGTTTGCTCAGGGGACTACTCAGCTACTCAACAATAATGGGTAATTGCCCTCACAAACTTATCCTCATATCACTCATACACACCAACACTTATACTGAAAAGAAAAGACGCGAAGAACAAATTTCAATATAAAACACATTATTATTATGAAAATGACACATTTCCATTTAACCCTTTTCTAACAAAAAGAACTCGCTGCTTTTCAAAGAAAATGGGGCTGGGGAATTTTAAACGTTAGTCTCAGTATTTTCCCTTGGAAGGCACACTCAAGATTGTTTTACTTGGCACATTCTGTACTCTTCATTGTAGCAAAGGCTTGCGGGTATCTAATGACACAATCACAGAATGCCATAGAAATTTGGAACAAAATCCCCATCTTCGATACAATTCAGCAGATTCACGCCATATGGAAATCCTGCTGTTTAATGTAACACCATTAAAAGCCACATATTGCTAAATTCATCTCTCAAAGATTTTTGCAAAAGTTGCAGGAACAATATTATTTCTGAGTTTTTAACCTTTATTCAGCCTCCAGCATTCTTAGGAGTCAAACGTGTGTTTCATAACTGGAAATCCAAGTACTTCATATGCTGGTGATATTTTGATTTCTCAAACATACGTAGTAGTATAATGGTCTTGTCTCCTTCATAAAGAACTAGTAAATTACAACTTGATCAATAACTGGGAAAGAGATGAACCATAGCTAGAGCTCGGGGTCCTAAAATATAGATTAATTTAAATTTATTCTCTACATCTTCACCCTGAGCATCTTATTAATTCCTTTTCTTTGTCATATACTTTCAGTTCTAAGTGGCAAGTTCCCTGGGTCTGAGATTGAGTGTTAACAGTTTGAATTGCAAAGCTCTTTGGTATTTCTGGACTGCAAATGAAATCATTGATAAAGCTATTTGCTGCACAGCCACTTGTATGCATTTTCAGTCCATCCCTTCAGGAAAATCTTCTACTGAAGGCAGTGCTAAGGACATGGAATTTGAGTAGACAGAAGGTGGTCCTGGCTGCTATGTAGCTGCTTTACCAAAGCTTTACCCAATGTTTTCAATGTCTGCATAGATCTCAGTTCTTCTTACTGGACTGCTCGTAGGTGCAAGGATTTCCCAGCTTTATCTGCTTGCAGGAATTGCGTCAGAAAGGATACAGAAAATTGTAAAGAATCCATTTTTCAAGGTGTTTTTCCAAAATCCTGCTGAAATCCGAAGCAATGTTTCTACCCAATGTGAGAGTGTGACTAGAGACACATCATGAAAATGCAGTGTGGTGCTGTTTGCCATGTTAAAAGGAGTATCTTTAAACTCAGAAGTACCTTGTATAAGATGTGTGTACCAGGGATCTCAGAGGCACCTGGGAAGAGTCCTACATGAGCTGTAAGCTGCCTTTTCAATCTGAACCCATTCCAGATGTATCCACTTCCTTTTCCATGTCTAAAGCTGGGGTAGGGATCATCACAAAAAGTCAGAGTCTCCAGGAGTGGCAGTTTCAGCCACACTCCCAAAGAGCCAACATTTCCAGATGCCAAGCCCTCCTGAACATATGGTGATCACAGGTGTCTAGAGAAGGGTCAAAATCTTTCTGAAAATATAATTCGGGGAGGATCCAAAATCTCTTCCAAGACAACAAGAATAATGGCAGGTGACTAAGAGCCTGAGAGGTTCTGCAGATACTTCTGTTATTTATAGAATTGTGTCACGGGTGAGCAAGATGAGCTGGGTCCAACACCTCCAGGAGATGACAGAGGAGTTTAGAGAGGAGGAGTGAGTGGACCTAAGCTAGGAAGAGAGAGGAAACATGGGTAGCTGTCTGTCTTTTGTTTGCAAATTCATGGTTTACGAGAATGTTGCCCTTGATCTAGGTGGCCAAACTTCTGGTAAGTTTTCAGAAGCTGTTGGCAGCCCTGTAAGTCCAAGATTTCCACTCCGGAATTGCAACAAGATAATTACTCTTGCTTTGTCAATACGAGCAAAGCAGGCTTTACATCTCTTGAGGGAAAACCAGCAGAGCAGCAAAGAGTTGTAAAGGAAGGAATAGCTCTTTTAATAAGATCTAGACACATTGAGCAAGAAATTATCTGGGTGAAAGAGAAGCACCAGTCCTAGGAACATTCCCAGATTTTGGCTGGTGCATTTCTAGCAAGAAATAATGTGTCTCTGTAGTGGGAACCAGTGAAGCTGCATTTGAGGGCTGCGATGACATTTGTATGTCCCTAATATATTTATAACTTAGGACAGCGTACCTGTGTGTATGTCTCTCATTTTTTTCCTAGTAGATATGCAGAGATTTAGGCAGGTGAAAATGTGTCCACAAAGGACCATAAAGAAGAAAAGGAGTTATAAGGTAATGCAGCAAGAGCGCTGGTGCATGGTTATTGAAAGTAAAAATGGTTAACATGTGGAAAGAGGTATATAAATGACTGCAAGCCACTTTTTCAAATGTCTTTCCCTGTTGCTCTCAGCAATATCACTGAATGTGATCAAATCGTTTTTCCGCTCCTTTGGCACAGTACCTTCCCCAAGTTAACAGCCACCTGAAAAAGGGGGCACAGGGTCCACGGCAGATAATGCACGTTCTGTTGTGTGATTCCCAAATGCTGTTAGGGCTCTTCATGTGGGAGATTAAAGCCACTCACCACTGGCTTGCCTCTGCTCCCACTGGTGTCTGTGTGAGCTCCCCGGGGGCTGTGCACAGCTCCCAGCCCTGCTCCTGTGGAAGGAGGCTGCAGGATGAGGCCCTTGGCTGCAGGTTTGGTAGCACCCAGCGTGCGTCAGATCCCCATGTGTAAGCACTGGTATAGTTTTAATTTATTTTTAAGAACACAAAGATCCATGATTTAAATATTGTGAAATCCTGTATATATTTTGGCTCAGTCAGTCATATGCCTGTTTACTCACAGATTCCCCAAAATCTGCATTTCCTCAGGCATTCATGTCTTTCAGATTCTTTATGCTGCTTTTTCTGCCTCAGTTATTTCTTAACACCATGCTGCCTGCTTTCCCTTTGATCCAGTGACTGTGGCCTTTCTGGTAAGGCTTAGATTTGTCACGCATGGTCAAGTGACCACTGCTTGGTTCCTTCACTGAACAGCCAACAACTTTTTGTCAAGGTGGGAAACACCTTTGTGCCCCCTGCCTGCCTCCATCCTTCTCTGTGCAAAAATTAATTAATAGATCTAATTGTGAGCAACATCACAAGCAAAAGATGAGGAACAACAAAGGAGCCCTGTTGGGTGCCTGGCTACAGCTGAGCAGTGTCTGCTGTGTTCTCCCAGCAGCAGGGCCAGAGCTTTTTCACATTCTGGACAAAAACTGTTTAACTGAAATAATGTGTTTAAATTTAAAAGAGGATTGTGAAATGCCTCCCTCCTTGGGTCTTCGTGTAGGGCAGGTTTAGGATGCTGGATACTGAAAGGGTTAATTTTGGGGTGTGTATTGCTTGGAAGTACCAGGCCCAGCAGCACAGGTAGGTTGATGAAGGATTGGGTTTCTCTTCCAGGGTCAGGCAGCTCCTCCCTAACTGGGTCTCAGTCTCTTTGCACCTCGATTTCCTCACGGCAAAGTGGGAAAGCCTCTTCCTTTCCTTTCTCTTCAAGGGTGCCATCCTAGGGGTGGGACCATGTGCTTGTGCTGCACCCCATGTAATGGGATTCTGCTTTGGGTTGGAACATCTTGATATTAATAAATTAAATTAAGAAGGTTGAATGCTTTTGTTTCCCTGGGCAACGTGGGCTGCAGGAACAAGCACATCTGCAAACTTCAGTAAATGTGGTCTTTGCTGTCATTGAGAAATCTGTCATTGAATTCCCCTTTCCCTCTCTTACCAGAAAGAGTTTTATTTCAGTAAAAGTTTAGGGTACTTGCATTATCAAAGAGTTTGCAATCCTGATTAGAAAATCTATTTAACCTGGTGTCAATTGGCCTCCTTGATGTGAAAATACACCCAAATCCTGGGAGAGAGGGCAGGCAGTGCCCCAGTCGAGCTTTCCCCAGGAATAACTAGTTTTAGGAAGAAGCAAAGGGAAGCAAAGGCATGCCAAACAGTCAAAAAATGAAGGGAATGTCTCAGTGGAGCATTGAAGGGAATAGATGCTCATGCTGGTGATGAGATTTTGTTTTAATCATACTGATAAACCTTTTAATTTTGGTGTGCAGTAACAGCGGCTTTAAAAATGAAATAAAGGGTTTGTGACTAGCGAGAGTCCTTGGTGCTGCTTCCAGAGCATTGCTTGGGCTGTTATTAAAGCCCTGCCAATGGTTTCAAGTGGAACAGCTAATGTTTCAAGTGTTCATAAATAATTGTTTAATGTTCCAAGCACTTTAGGAGCAGGTTTTAAAAACTAGCCTTGCACTGATTATTTCCACTGCTGTAAAAACATTCTTTTGACAGTAGCTTTGCCTGCTGCTTATAAAAAGGGGAAAACAACCACTTTCCTTTGTGAGCTGATAGAGGGATGCACCTAGCGATGGTCCTGTAAAATAACCTAAAACTAGTAGATATTCTCTCCAAAAATAGAATTTGAAGTAACTTTGTGGTGTTGCAAGACCAGGGCCACATCCATGGCTGGTATTTGAGGGGTGATGATGGCTCATCTGTGCTTCTGTGGGTGCAGGGGGGGTGTGGGGGTCCCTCCCTGTGGCCACTGGATCCCAGAGAGGTTGTGAATGCCTCAATTTACCCATCCTGATAGGTGACACTTTAAGGCAGGGTTAGAGGTGAGGTCTTGTTGCTGTTCCCCAAAAACCCTTAGTGCCTTCAAACACACCCCAAGCAGAGCCAAGGGCTGGGCTTGGCTGACTAAAGAAAAAATGATGTGACAGAACCACAGGGCCAGAAGAAGCCTGGGGAGCAGAAATCTTGGGAAGAGGTGGAAGTTGTTTGCTGAGGCTGTACCCAAGCCAGGGCTGCTCATCATGGGACACATCCTGGCTCTGCCTCCCGGGCTGCAGGGGTGAGAAAGGGGAGCAGGATTTGGCCTTGGAGAACAGGAGATCCAGCAGCACCCCTATTGTCCCTCCCATGCTCTAAAGGTTTGACAGCAGGAAGAAATTGTGGTCAGGAGGGAGTAAAATGTCCAACTTAAAGTGATCATCTTGGTCATGTTTGCACTCTTAAATAATTGGTTGCTCAAACCAATTTTTTTTTAAACTTTTTTACTTGTTTTCTTTTCAAGCTGGAGGGAAGAGTAAGGAATTTTCATAAGCAATCATCCTATTAAAGTGAAATAGGTTGGAATACACATTGACTCCTAACCATGCTGAACATTCCCAGCAGTTTAGAGCCTTTCAGCTTGATCCTTGTACCTTCCTGGGAAGAGTCTGAATGCTTTTCCCTATGATAGATGATGTTTTCGTGTTATTTTGCTGTTGTGTATGTCACATTCTTTTCTGATGGCTGAAATCCTATTTCAAGTATGATTTTTCCTTAAAAAAGGAAATATTTCCTTAAAAGGATCCAAGTAACTATAAATATATACGCATACACAAATTTTAAGGAATCAGAAATTTTTATTTAGTAAGAAGGATTAAGAAATTTTGTGTTTACATATCTTTTATATGTATGTTGGTATTTATAAATATCTGTAGAAGACATCCGTGTGTAAGCTCATGAAGGATAGCCACAGAAGCCTCGAGTTTTCCATGAATGAATGTTTTCAAGATTGAGCCCTAGGTCTCAGCCCTCCTGCGAGGATTTAGCTACCAGTTCTTCCACTGCCAAAACACATTCCCCTTTGTTTGCTGTTATAATTTGAAGATAAAAAGCACGACTTTATTCCTGCTGTTTGCTAGAATGAGATCACGCAGTAAGACCAGAAGCTTGTGCAAACACCGGTTACCACTCTGCTGGTCACTTTTTCAGGATGGAGGGTTTTTTTCCTCTACTAAACCTGTCTTTTTAAAATCTCACCGGTTATCCGGGCAGTGCAGTGCCTCTTCTTCAGGTGGAGAGAGCTGGGAGAGGAAGCAGCGAGCTGCCCTGCCAGGGATGCGCGCGTCGGGAAGGGAGGGGAAAACTGGAGGGGGGGATAGAAAAAAAAGGGTTTGAGGCCAATTGTTTGATCTGAGGAATACCTGGAGCCAGTATCCCTGCTCGGCTGGGATTATTCCTGCTTGGCTGCCCTCTGCCGGCATCGCCGAACGGTGCAAAGCCGGGAAGCGGCCCCGCGCCCGGCTCCGCGCCCCGCGCAGCGCCCCGGGGGCGGCCGCGGAAATTGCGCGTAAAAAATGACCCAAGTCTGCATGGATCAGAGGAAACAATTACGCAGAACGGTTGACCAGAAAACAATTGGTTGTTACTGAGTGAGAGGATTGCTCTAATTAATCCAAGAGATATCCCCACTGCTAAATGAGGTGAGGAAAGAGCATGAGGATAGATTTAACTCCGGAGCCGAATACAGCTGAGGCAAGGGGGCAGTTTATGACTCAACACAGTAGAATTTCTGCTTGTAAATGGGATTGCTAACTTTTTTTTTTTTTCCCCCCCAGCCGCAATTTTCCTAACTTGCAAATGAATGTGAAATATCTAGAAATAATAGTGTCTGTCGGGTAAAATGAATGCGGGTTTTCTTCTTTAAGGTTTTATTTTTAACTGTCTCTAGTAAAAGTGCGTTAGTCATATTTATCTCACTCATGAAAGAGCCTCTTTCTGTAACTCGTTTTGGATTTAACCCCTTTAGGGTTATCCACAGTGTCAGCACACTGTCTGCTTTAGGACATCACTGTCTGTCCCTAATTCTTTATGGGTGTTTTATTGACACTAGGGAGGGAATCCTATGTTAAGAAACAGCAGAATATCACTGTCCTCTTTGTGGTCAAGCAGCATTATCAATGCTTAGGGAAAATAAAGGGAGGGAGGGAGGGAGTGCTGCTTTCTCCTCCTTTCTCCAGCGTTTCCTTTCCCCTCCTCACAGTTTCCATTTCCTCTTACATTTCCCACTTTAAAAGATGGACGATCAGTACCTGTGACCCTTAAATATCTTATTCTCTGCTACATTTACACAGAGAAGATTATTAAATCTGCAGATAGAATTAGAAGCCAAACTAAATTCTTTTGTATTGATACGATCATGGGGGTTATTTTAAATGTGATGGATGTAACCCGAGAGCAGAGAACGTCCAGGATGTCTAAAAGGCAGACACTGTATAAGTATTTATGAAAAAATCTGTGTGCTCTTAAGATGTCACGCATAATCCGCACTGTGTGTCTCTTCAGTGTCACAAGCACATTTACATAGATTGTCATGAATTTCAAATTGCACCTCAAATCAATGCCAGAGTAAAATTACCTTGGAGCACAATGCAGCCTTCCTTTAAGAGTTAATCACCCAGGTCCCGCTCCGTTCGGAGGCAGTGCTGGCCCTGCAGTGACACTCACAGCTCGCTGCCAGCCTCAGGTGCCCTGACACTTTCGTAGCACCTCCGTGGGACCGAATGCCACCAGAGCCTGGTGCCACCTCACACACTCCACAGAACACGAGGTGTGAAAATCGTGTATTACAAATGCAGCCATCACCTTAACTGGTCTCCGAAGGGCACCATGTGCATGCTTAGGGCTCTGCTTTGACAAACCATTTGTAAACATCCCATGGGGACTTTGCTCCAACAGGTACGAGAGCTCTGATCAAGCATTTTCCCAATGCTGTAATGCTGTTGCCGTCATCTAATTGCATGTGCCTCAATTGTGGGGAAAGATGCCTTAAGTAGGCTGTTCTCTGGTTCAGTCTGACCATAAAAGGCTAAATACAGCCTTGCTCCAGCTCCATTGGTTGCCCGCATCCAAATGGGATTAAGGCTTAGGCTGCAAGACCTTCTGGTTGTGGGGAGACAATAGGAACTGGAGATATTACAGGGACCAACCAGCTCAGGGTGACACCACTTGGTAGGAACAGCTGGGTCATCTGATCCCAGGCTTCTTGCCATGTCCCGAGGCATGTTGCATCTTTCCAGAGAGGATAAATGCTTCCACTATGCCCAGAAACAGTATTTATCTGGTGTAATGAGTTTATTTCTGGAGTGAGACCATATGGCTGAAGCAGTTTCTTGTGGCAGATCACCAGTTGCCAGCGCTGTAAATCATGGCACATCCCGTATTTTTTGCCACGGGTCTCTCCGCTACAGGCCACCCTTCTACTCTGCAAATCCCTGTATCCAGAAGCAGGCTTCCAGCAAGCCTGGCCATTCAATCCCGAGGCTGGAATTACCGCATGAGGCTGGGTTAGGATGCTCCTTGTCTGCTCCTGCCGCTTGGGTACGCGGTGGGAAGGGAAAGGAAGGGAAGGAGTGTTTGGGCCGATGGCAGCGCAGCAATGAGACATGTAAATGCCAGCAATGCTTTTTAGCATTTCTCAAGCAAGAGAATGGGCCAGCAGATACGTCGTGGAGCCTCGCCAAGCATGTAGGGGGACATGTTGTTAACTTGCTGGTGGCTGCTGTAGCCAAGAAACCGAGTAGCCATGTAGGGACTGTGGCGGGCGGGAGAGAGAGAGGGAGAAGAGCACATGTAGAAATAAGGCTTCTCACTCAACAAATTCTGCTGTTTGCATGCAGAAAAAGAGGTATTTTTGCAAGCAGGGACTTAGGAACAAGATGAAATCTTCCCACTTTTATCAGCAAGGCAGTTAGTGACAAGCACATGGTGAAAGGCTCAAATTCTGGTGCAAATTACCATGAAAATAACTGAACACACAGAAAATTTGGAATTGCAAATATCGGGATGCCATGTCTTTGTGGACTGACAGGATGGAAAAGATGTTCATTCTAAGGGCTTTGAGGTGTAATTTAGTCTTCTGGGCACTATCCTTCCTTCATGGGTTTGCGGCAGGTTGAGACATCCTTGCTAAGAGAGACAACAGGTATTTTATGTGCACAGAAAACACAAATATCCCAGGCACTTGGGACATCTAACCAAGCATGGAAACACTAACCAGGACTGGGACGAGCCGTCCTGTGAATGTTCTCCTGGAGATCAGCCCTCTGTGTACTTAACTGCTTACCTGAAACGACTGAGAATTTCTTTTTGTTTTCCAATCCCACTCTAAAAGATGCAGGGAGCTGGAAGTGAGTGCATTGTTCCGTCCTAAGGTAGCCACAGTTTGGTGGTAGCTGAAGTAATGACTATATATAGTCACTAAAGTGCCTTTGGATAGTTCTGGAGAACAACTGCTGTATAAATTTAAGGTATTATTATTATTAAGGTATTATTATCCCAAGTTTGCCGCAAGTTAGAACGAGACTGCAAGAATTACCTTGGAGCAGCTAATACTGGCACAGTTGCAGAGTTTAAAGTTCTCTTTCTGTCAATATTGTGTTAATTTTATCTGGTGCTTTTGATTAAACAAACTAACCTGGAACAATTTCAGTAACTGATTTTCTAAATAGAAAAGGCACTAATAAGTGAACATCAAGTTGCACCCCCCTGGCATCCAGAGAAAGGAAAATCCTTTATGAACAAATCAGATGTGGTCACACTGAGTCCTAAACACTACTCAGCTACCATCATGCTGATTTAATCAATCCACACGAGGTAAAAGAGGTAGAAAGTGGAGAATAATACCTCTGATGATGAGATATTTTAATGAAATGCAGTGGGATAATTTAGTGGGGAATGAAAGTACTACGGATAAAAGTGAGTCAGAAAGCATGAAAAAACACTGAACAGATCAGAACATGTATAATATCAAACAGGGGTTGAACATCCCAAAACTGTGCTTCACAGGTCAGGGGATGAATTGGAGGTGATTTGGCTGTGAGCCAGTGGTGTCAGGGAGAAGCTGGTGCAGGAGTTAAATGATGGCTGTAGTCTGGGAATCAACGGGAATAGGTCTTTTGGGATTCTGTGGTCGCTGTGTCTCGGTGGTTCATTAGAAATTGTGCAGGGAGAGCTCGTGGAGCGGGGAGATGTGAGGAGCTGGTGCCCTGTGAGTGTGAGCCCATATTTGTACTGCTGGCTGTGAAACAGGGTCCTCAATGTTTTCATAAGAGCCACCGTGGACTGAGCTAAAACCTGTGGCTTTGCAAACTGAGGGTGAAGAAGATACAAAAGCAGATACACTGGGCTCTGTGGCCCTGCAGCACCCTCCTGCATGATCCCTCCTTCGTGTATGATTTTATCAGTGTGAGGGGTGCAGAGGGGTGTTGATGCTGAGGGAAGGGGTAGGTGCACGTGCACGAGTATTGTTTGGAGCGTGACCTGAAGGTAGAGGCGGTGGGTGAGATTTGTTCCTCAACCTTTTGTCCATAAGACTGGTCTGAGACAGGCATTTGGGACATAAAGGTCCAGCCAAGATGCATGGTCAGATAACAGGATTTCAAGCAGAATTTGGGTAAAATCCCCACGTCTATGTGAATCTGAGCACACTGGGTGCTGGAAGGCACAAGAGATGCTCCTTAGCCTGGTGTGTAATGCTGGATGTGTGTGAACAAAACATGTTGTTACTGTCCCATCCTTCCTGTGCCATCAGATGTGCTGTTGACAGCTGCAAACAGGAACTTGTAAAAAGACAGAAACAAACCAACAGAAGACAAACTGGAAATTTAGAGAAAGATTAAAACACATGCATCTCTATGTGTATTATTTATGTGGGCCTAACAAATTACAAAGCAGGAAAACCAAGGGGCAGGTCTCGAACGGATGTTGCATTCCCATACCTTGATTATCCATCTGGAGATTGGGTCCATAGTTTTTCTGAAGCAGCTTTATTTTTTTTTTTTTTTCTCAGAATGCATAGAAGGAGCAGATCTTTTGAGTAGGAAGGTGCCATTTTTACACAGTCACTGTTCAGACCATAGCCACACTTGAAGCCAAAAATAGAAAATATATTTTAGAACTTGTTAAATTAAAGGGGAAAAAAAAGAGAGAGGAAAGAAAAGCCTCCAGCAGAACTTTGCATTCTCTGACTTTTCAGACTTTCAGGTCTGCTCTCCTGATTACACATTTTCTAGCTGATGACATGCCATCAGCTAAAGATGGATTTTAAACACAAGTCATGTCAAAAGTTTCATTTAACCTCTTCAATATAACAAGCTGCTGATGGTTTACATTTCTGACAGTAGAGGTAAATTAATCTCTGATGGATGTTTGGAAGGGGGAGAGAAGATTTGCAAAGAGTGAGGAAGAAGTAAGATGGTAACTGGTAAAGGCAGTGGACATCTTCTGGAATGTAGTGAGTGGTGGGTGGGATGTGGGTGTGGTGATATTTCTAGATCTGCATCTACAAGTATAGATGCATCACACTTGCTATGTGTATGTATGTGTGGTTTTTAAATAAAAATAGTTTTCCATTATACTGTGCAAGTCTGACATTTGATGAGGTAGAATATTTCCAGATGGGTTGGATTTTGGAGAATAGGGAGTAGGTTATGATTTGTCTAATGAAATGTTAATTTTTTGGCAGTCAGAGGGGTTTAGGGCAAATCAGTTAAACCCAAAGATGATTAAAAAGGGATTTGTGAAAGTTTGGAGTAGTAATTTGTATTAATTGAGGCCATCATTATTTTATATGGTAAAGGTAGTATGCACATGTAGCTGGACAACAAAAAGAATGCCAGGCTCATCTTCCTTCTTTCTGGGGGTTGTAAAAGTTTGAGAGGGAGCTCTTGTTAGTAAGTAACCCCAAGAGACATAACACGGTAAAACCTTGACACAAGGAAATTCAGCCAGGAGACAGTTGATTTCTCAGCTGGGAGGTACTTCAGGAAGAGATGGCATCTTGCCGTCTCCACCAGGACTTGGTAATAATTCTCACTATTCATGAACAGATGTCTTTGGTTGGATTCCCTAGGTGCATTTGAATTCATTAAAGGATCTAGGGAATCAAGATATTAATTCTAAATTATTACATATTATAGATTTTATTTTCTGGAAGAATGGGAACATGGCAAAGAAAAAAAGAGGTTGTAGTAGAAGTGGTAAATGATGTCAAGATAGCATAATCACAGCATACTATTATTCCACTCTAGGCTATATTGTGTCTTTTTTTGTTGTTTTAACAGTGGCTATCTAAAACAGACTGACTTCTAAATTTTGTGTGCTATGAGACCACAGTGGGGATGTTCATAAGTGATATTTGTCCTGTTATTCAACTGGAATAAAGTACTAGAACCCTGTTGAAATCAGTAAAGGTGCCAATTTACAGCAAATGAGGATGTGACCAACGAATCTAAAGCATTCTGTAATTCCAAGCTCAGCTATTTCATATCTAACAAGGACTGAATTAAAGGACCGTTGGGTCTGTGTCATGGAGTTATTCTCACTGATCACTGATTTTTTTCTGGGACACTGGAGGATTGCTAAAAACTCCCTGCTGATGGAAACTGTACATGTTAAGAGCAGCCTGAAAACCTTCCTTTCCCAGGCCAGCTACTTTAGAACACTTTAGAGATGATGTTTTGAAACCGAACATCCAAAAGCTTTTCAAATCTTCATGACTAAAACTATATTCCATTACTTAGCTGCATTAACAGATGTGATTTTTGTCAATGGGAACTTGGCAGAAGAACAAATTTCGTCAGTTAAAATTTGTAAACTGCTTTGAGATCCACTGATGGAAGGAAACCTGGACTGAGGATAAGAAATGCCAGCTACTGAAGTTTGTTTGCTGAATTTTCCACCTCTGAATATGTATTTATAGGATTTCTTAACGTCTCCTTAATTATCGCCTTCCAATTTCATCCTTCTTTACTTCTTCCCCATTTCCTGTGTTCTGATTGTTCTTTAGTCATTTTTCTCTTCACCCAATTTTTTTTTAACACAAAGAAGGGCCAGGTAGCTTCAATTTGTCTTACAGGCGTGCTCAGTTGGAGTTTGCTACCTCCTCTACCTCTTTCTAAAGACAATTTAACCCATTCCAGCAAACACCCAGGACATATATCCTGCTTGCTATTAAAATACTGATATGACAATACCACACAGTGTCCTAATTTAGAGTCCAGCTCAAAGGAATGTTGGGGTTGGTTTTTTTCAAGTTAGTTTATAATTTCTCCACTTTGATTTCATTTTCCTTATTCTTCTGTCTCCATTTCTTGCAATGAAGAGAATCCTCTGCAAATGGCATTGCCAGTGAGAGTCTGAGAATGATGTAGGTGATGAGCTGTCTTGGTCTGCCCATCTGCCCTGGTGATGCCTGCTCAAGTTGAAGCACATCTTGCAAAGACCCTTTGATCATCCTCTTTTGATGAATTCATCAGCATGGTCATGACTGTCTCCATCAGAAAAACCTTCAAGGGTGCATTTCTTCTACTTGTACTTGAAAAATTTCTAACTGGACACTTTTTCTTACTAAATATTAGTAATATTAGTAACATTTGATACTAAAGATCTTAAAATAGTTATTGCAGAACAAGATTTTTATTTTTAATTTTTTTTTTTGTATTTTCTTTGCACAGGCTGCAGAAATGTTAAATTTTAAACATATATTTTGCCTGGAGAGGCATCTCTTCCAAAGTTGGTGTATGTTTTATTTCCCCCCAGCACTAGTGCAACATATGTTTCAAGCCAGTCCTGATAATGTTTTTCAGTGGTATTCATCTGTGATATTTGTAGTTATTTTCCTGGTGTAATTGTAATTCAGAAGTTGTCTGTAGCCCTGTGATATGTGCATAATTGTCCCTGTCCACTGCAACCACCAGCACCTCTTGTCAGCAGGATTGATGGTAATGTTTTCATTCCTTTTTTGATAATTAATTGCTGTTCCTTCCAACAACAGGGGACTCAAGCAGAGCTTTTGTTGTTCTAAATTTGAAATCTTAAGTCTGTGGAGATGTTTCCAGGAGGTATTTTCTCCGGTTCAACATACACTGTAACCACAGGTGTTGTATCATCAAAGAAAGAACCCATATGCTAATATAGAAATAACAGGCCTGTTTATTGTTGCACTGCATCACCATCAAAGCAAACAACAACAACCACCTGTCTTTAGCTGTATAATTAAACTGATGGGTCTTTATTCTGTGCTAAATGATATGGTAATATATGGAGGAGAAGAAGAATCATCCTTTTAAACTTTCGAGATGTTTGCAGCACTGTTGGAAACTGGTTTTTAAAAATAGTTTGGGAAGGTTTTTTTAACAAATCTGTTTCTAATAAAATGCTTTTCCTGGTATATTTTTGCTTCCTTTAGCACTTTTTTCCGTGCTGGATTTTCATCTTTCCGTAGCTTTGGATGGCCACCTGTTCTGGTATCTTTTTCTATGAGGTCTTCAGTGGTTCATCTTGTTTCATTTTTATCACCTTTTACTTTATCACTCTCAAGGCCCATTTTTTGTTTCTTTCTGCAAACGAAGGCAAGCTGAATCCCAAAGATGGTCCATATCCTGACTCGATATCTGGCACATGTTTTTCTTCCTCTGTCACACCACAGAGGTGCAGCAGTGGTGGTTCCATTCTGCACACAACGAAAATCTGTTGATTCTATAAAACCAGCACAACACTGATATTTCCCCCCTGCCAAGCACTAGCAAACACCTCAGGATCTGAATGTTGACTTCTCAGTGAAGGAATCAGTCAGGAATATGTATAAAAGTTTCTCTTGGACTATTTGCACATTATACCAGCTTTGGAATGGCTTGGTCAGACTTCCACGGCCAAAACTTCTGCTTGCTGACCATGTTTCCTACCAAAACCAAGCTCTAACAGAACATGCCTACTCCTACAGTTACTTTAATTGGAGAACAAATTATAATGTTGTTTTCACAGATCACTCTTTCTCCAGAAACTCTTTTGACACAGAAACTTGCATAACTACTGCTCTCAGATGAGTAATCCGAATCGTGTTTTCTTTTAAAAGGCCAATCCTAAGTCCCTTTTGCTATCCTCTGGACCTGTTAGTGCAGGCAGAAGGTTGTGCTGGCCTGCAGGGATGTGTCATATTGAGCCTGTCATATAGGACACAGCTCACAAAGAATTTGGAGCATTAGGAATTTAAGGTTTTTGACAAACTGGGAACTTTCATTATGAATTATGTATTTTTGTTCAAGAATTAGTGTGCCCTGCTTTTTAAATGATGCCTTTTTGCTGTGCCCTTATTTAAATATTTTGGTCTGATTAAAGAGGAGAGGTATGGCAGGTCAGCTGGGGGGCTGTGCACCTTTCCCTGTTCTTGCAGGGATAGAGAAGGGGGACGCCCAGCTTTCTTAAATCCCCTCTTTCAGCATTCAGCCTTACCTCTCTTGGCATGTTATCACTTATGCACCTTCCTGTTGTCTGGGACTCTAAAGAAAAACGTGCCTGTCTACAGAGTGTGCCCCCTGGGCAGAAATGCTGCCACGAGGCAGTGGGCTGGGATCTCCACCTTGGCAGTGGTGGGTTTATTGTTCTGAGGGCAGTGGTTTGGTTGTGAGCAGATGTTCTTTAACGCGAGGTGGTAGAAAGGTTTTTGTCAACAGGCTGCTGTGAACGAGTTAATGCCAGGCAGGAGTGCTGCTTTTGGGGGTGTTTTGTGGCCAAGGGTAAAGATTTGTTTATGAAGCTGGCAGTGTGAATTTTGTGTCTGTTTATATCTTATTAGTTCAGTTGTTACATTTGAACAATAAAAGTGATTTTGTGTAAAGAAACCAGTGTATGCTCAGTGCTTTCTGCACGGGCAGGGGTGGTGGTCTGCAGAAGCCACGCCAGTCACCTCTCTTGTTTCATGAGGATTGCAGTAAACCTGACAGTGTTTTCCATGTGGATGTCCAAGCCACAAATTAGCCTCACTAGCCTGTTTAGAATTCTTTGATCGTTTGCACATAAAGTGTAAACTGTTTTACACTTTTATCTCAAATACCATCCTGCAAAATGCTTCATTTTGCAGCACAGGTCCCCTCCAGACGACGTTCTGCACCTGTTTGCACTGGCAAATCGCTCCTCTACTTTTTTCTAGGACTCTGTTCTGTAGATTTATTTCTAATCATCCATAAATAGACTCATCTGTGTTAGGTCTGTATGTCTGAGTAAGGGAAGCCACATGACAGCACGCCTCACTTGTTGGAGCAACAGCAGATCTGGGGAGAAAACTTGGCTTCATGGGAGTGGATGGAAAATTCTCATTGAATTAAACACATCCAAAATCTCTGACAGCTTCTTCTCCAGACTCTGCTTCCTTGTGTGGGACGGGGTGAGCTGCACAGGCTTGGTTTATCATTCAAAAATATGGCTAGTAATAGTAAAGAGCTCTGCAACAGCTCTGGAATTGGGGAGAATAAGAAGCTGAAAAAGTTATTTATTTTTTTTCTGTGAACAAATGCAGTGCAGTTTGGTTTGCCTTTTCTGGACAGTCGGTTTGCCCACTTTGTTTTGTCAAATATGCATGTTATAGAAAATTTAGGGATATGGCATTATGACCAGATAATCGTAGTCATTATGGACTTAGGCATGTGCTGAAGGGTTTACAGAATGAGTATTTACATTTCATTACAGAGCTGGGCTGAAAGATAGTTTTTCAACAAATAATTTGGCAGTTTCAGCTTGTTTTTCTATTTTATGACTTCAGTGAATGAAGTATGTTACTGGTGTTTATTGAAGATCATTGAGGGGGAACATGAAAAAACCAAAAAAATTCCAGTTGTATTAGTCAATGAAATTATTTCTTTTCCTGATGCTTTTCCTTTTAGGAAAAATAATAATGAAAATGTTCTTGTTATAAACTGGAATCTTTCAAAATCACCTTTTCATAGCTTTGAGAAATCCCAGTGATTTCATCAGAGCATGACTGATGATACAAAAACCTAAACCAGTGAAGGCTAAAATCAGGGTTGTGATACAATTAGATGAGCATTATGAGTAAAAATGTATGTGATGTTTGGGGTTTTTTCCCCGGGGGGGCTACCATTTTGACTGTTTTTTAGTAGTTTTAAAATGTTATTTAAAATATTTTTGCAGGTTGGGATATGATAGATACGACTCGTGTGTTGCCTGTGTCCCTAGGCTGCAGGACAGGCATCAGCCCCGTCTTTCCCCTCTCTCCACCTTAAGGCAAGACCACCTGTACTTGTCATATCTGATGGACACTTGTCTAATCTATTTTTTAAGACCTCCAGGGTCAGTCTCTCCATCCTCCCCAAGCAATCTATTCTAGTGCTTCCTTAGCCTCATTGTTCAGTAATTTTCCCTAATGTTTAACCTTAATCTTTCTTCCTTCAATTTAATCCTATTACTGCCTCTCCTCTCTGGCATGGGCATGGAAAATAGATTCCTCCCTGTTCTTTGCAGCAGCTTTTTATGTGTTTGACTCTGCTCTCCAATGCCCTGCCTGACTTGTTTTCTTAAAGCTGAGCCTCCCCAGCCCTCATTTCCTCGGAGGTCCCTGTGGTCTGTACCCCAGCAATGACTCTCCAGATTGCACACGGGTGGTTTTCTTCTTTCTCCAAACACATTTCTCAAGTTTTAGTGCTGCATGTCGTTGGCTGAGGAAGCCTTGATGCTACAAGGTCTTGCAGAGTGGGAGAGTATTAAAGTGAGTGGGACAAGTGGTTAAAAAGCCCCACCTTTGTGCAAGTCTGTGGACAGCTGTCCCCATCACTGTGGGTGGCACAGACCATTCACTCAGGCCAGTTGCTCTTTGCCTAGAGCAGAGGAGGGTGTGTTTCGCATTTTTCTCCTTTGCAAAATAGGTTTTAGCTCCTGGGGCTCCTGGAGCAGCTCTCACAGGGCAGCCAGAGCCATTCTGCACCTTCCTGCACCCATTGCTCCCTGCCCTCCACGCACGTACCTGCCTCATGCCATGCCGAGGTGTTATTTTCTGCCCTCTCCTACAGCCTGGGCATATGGACCTGAGGCAGAAACTTACGGGTATATGCAAATGTTTTAATGATGCTATTTGCATATCTGGAAGTGATTTACAAAACGCTGCACATGGAGTTGCTTAAAACTTGGCACCAATAGTTCGTGGAGGATCATGGCACAACACAACAGAAACTGAATTTCAGCTGGTTTTTGCCAGCTCTCTCGCTGCACTTTTGGCGAGGGCTGAAGCGAGTCTGTCAATGAAGGAAATGCCTGAGTCCTCATACGAGCTGCAGTCCTGCCCAAGGGCAAAACATCCCAGCATGGACTGCCTTTCTCTGCTTTCTTGCCACTTCAGGAGGAGCAGCCAACCGCAGTTGGTCCTGGCGGTGGTAAATGCTCTCCCGAAAACCCTCAGGAGAGCAGGAGACAGGGGGGTCCTGGGGGTCGAGCAGCCAGGAAGAATATTCTGTCACAGAACTACAGAACAGTTTGAGGTGGAAGAGGCATTAAAGATCATCCTGTTCCATCCCCTGCCATGGGCAGAGACACCTTCCACTATCCCAGGTTGCTCCAAGCCCCGTCCAACCTGGCCTTGGACACTGCCAGGGCTGGGGCAGCCACAGCTTCTCTGGGCACCCTGTGCCAAGGAAGAATTTCTTCCTCACGTTATTCTAAATTTCTCTTCTTTCAGTTTAAACCCCTTTCCCCCTGTCTTTTATGCTGAGATCTACACTGCTTTTACAGATTTTGCTTATTTATTTGTTTTCCCCTCCTGGAATATGCATTTATAAGACTTGGAGACACACAAAATCTAAATATTTGAGTTTGAATCCTTTTCAGAAACAAGTAGCATTTCACATTGATCTGTATAGTTTGGTTCTAGCTGGACCCTTTTTACAGAGCCCCTGCATTATGAACCAAATGCACCTTTCCCATTCCTATTTGTAAGAGCTGATAGTGTCAAATACCCATGTATTCCCTATGGAAATGTTGTGTGTGGTGGGGAGATGGCACAAATGACCAGAGGCACCTAAACCCTGCAGCATCACTTTCCTGTAGGAAGCCAGTTTGCACTTTTATGTGTTCACCTTTAGATTTGCCACTTTTGTTTCCTGTACTTTCCTTTATTTTGGATTTTAAGTTAGCACTAATAAGAGTGAGGGCGTCGGAACTTTTGGAGAGTGCCTAGAAAATATGTGCTCTAGTCAAAAGAAAATCTGCTCTCAAGTCCCCTGTAAGCAAGAGCCTCATAGGTGAAGATCAAAATAATTTAACAGAGTTGAGTTCAAGCATACAACAATTTTGTAGGATTTTTGCATATGAGAAGCTCCTTGCAGAAAGGGTTTCCATGAGTCCAGGTGGAGACTGGTCAAGTTCTCGGAGGAGGAATTCACAGATTGCTGTTAAAAGAAGGAAATTGCATATGACTAAAAATCAGAGTTAAGTAATATTTAAGGGAAGAAGTTTTATTTAAGCTTGACCTGTCACTGTTTACTGCCCAGGCATCTGCTTGTGTCTGGAGGTGGAGGCAGACCCAGGGTGAGAAGGAATTTTGTCCAGTGCAGCTATTTTTATGGTTGACTTCTTTGCCATCAGGCAGAAAATGTTGTGCCATCTTACAGGAAAAAGAAGGAGAAATCCAACGTCATTCTGAATAGCATATTTAGGGTACTCTGAGGGTAAACAAACCCTGTCTGCCCATGATGAAAATATCCCTTTCCCAAATGCCCTTCATTGTGTGAGTGAAGGGCGTAGCTGAGGGCCCCTGCATATTAAATCACAGGTTTCTCACCTACTTATGTCAAGAAACAAGTGGTTACAGCAGATGAGGGAAGTGCAAGGAAACAGCAAGGCAGGATATCTTGCAGTGCACCAGCCTCTGAGCCACTGCCAAGCATTTTGTCAGCTTGGTAAGGAAAAAAAAACCTAAAAGAATTTTAAAGAGAGAGAGCCCAGTTCAGGGTTGATTCCTCCAGCTGCTCCAGGCTGTTCTTCACAGAAATATTTACCTACTTCACCCTATTTACAGGGTTCAAGGACTTCACTTAACTCTGTGTCTGTGGGATGGGGTACTATGGTGGGATACTAAAGCCCAAATAGTTTCTCCAAAAGGAAATAAAAATGTCCTGTTGCAAAAGACAAAATCATTCCCTCGATTGTCCCTGCTGCAGACAATGCACAGCTCCCATACCACTCACAGCGTGTTTTGTTGCCATTCTGCTAACATTGCATGTACTTTATATTTTCTCTGCAATTGTATAAATAGCATATAGGAAGAGGGAGACTATTTAGGGAAAATACTAATTAAAATGAACAATAGAAAATATGAGATCTTATGTTTCTAAAATTAGAGGCTGGTTATTCAGTAATAAATAGCCCTGTCATTATTAGTTTGTAGTCCCTCCTTTCTCTTGCCTGACACACACAATATCGCTGTTATCCGTGGTTTGCCTGTCTAAACATGGTTTCTTTCCAAAGCTCTACATTGTTTGCTAGCCCTTGTTAAAAAAGCTCCCCAGTTCTGGGCTTATCTGGCAAAAGAAAATTGGGAGAAATATTCTTTCTAAACAAAATGAATTTGATGAAGGAATAAAAAGAGCGTTAACAAAGGTACTTTCACGTGCTTCCTGCTGGATCTTGCTGTTGGTCTCTGGTAATTTCAGAATCCTGGGAGCATGGGCCATGGTGTTATTTCCTAATAATTAGCAAGCACGTTGATGGGTTTGATGGCTTTGTTAAGAATGTGCTTGCTTAGTTTAAAGGGAAAGTTTGATTTGAATCTTGGAGCACAGTGAGTAATTGCTCTGTGCAGGCACGGCTGGGGCTGGGGCTGGGGCTGGGCTGGTGAGAAAGGCAACGAGGTTTGTGCCAGTGTGAGGAATGACCTCGATGTTGTGTTTTTATGGCAAGTCCCCGTGCCAAGCCCACGAGCAGCTTCAGGACTTTGACATCCCAAGCAAAAACATGAGACAGGTTGAATTTATGGTGTTTTAGTGCACATAATGGATGGCATTTTTGGGCTGATAGGGGCTGATAGATGCTGGATCCCTGACAACAAGGATTGTCAGCAGAAATGTCCATTTGAGGGTGCAGTTAGGGCAGCTACGGATGGATTACCTGAGCTTCTCCCTTCATGGGAAATCAACTCTTCCAAGAGGATCCACCACCACAAGATTCACAAACTTGTCCTGCTGTAGGGGTTTTGAACACTCAGGAATGAGTCTTACCCACACCAGACCAGTCTTTTCTTGTTTCTTAGTGCTGAAATGGTGTTGCTCATCACCGGATTGTGTCTTGGATCTGTTTGAAAGACACTGGACTGAATGAAGTCACCTTGTGCTGTCATTGCCTCATTTCTATTGTTGTCTGGAACAAAAAACAACCTTTGTGAAAGGTGAAAAAGGGATGTAGAAGGTGTAGGAATCTGTGTTGGCTCAAGGGACAGTAATAGGGGAAACAGAGAAAGGAAGAGAATAAAGTTCCCAGGAAAAAAATAAATACAAAGGAGGAGCAGGAAAGAAAAAGGCATGAACAGCCATAAAAATCCAGTGCTGTCAGCTGAAAAGTGGAGTTATTCTGTCATGTTAATGACAGGAAACCATACCTCTATTTGGCTTTCACTGACAGAGCTGCAAGCAGCTGCTGTGGAAGGAAGGTGACTCGAGCATGAGTGAAACTATCTAAGACACTGTACACTTATTTTGTAGAGTGAGAGTTTAGTGAGGATTCATCTGTCATTATCATATCCTCTGTTGAATGTATTGCCCTTGGCAATGGGTACTCAATAGCTAATTTAGCCCTTTTGTTGTTCAGTAGCAAGATTTTTTGTGCCTAGTTTCCTTAGCTGTGATTTTTCATCAGCAAAGAACAAACAAATCCCCGAATTAAAAACTAGAATTTATGAAAGGCGTATTTTGGTTCCCGATGCCACTCATCTCCTGGCATTTAATGTATCAATTGCAATTAGACTGCTTGCTAATTGTTTTTCTGGATCTCCTGTTTTCAGTCATAGCTGCACATTAAGGGGAGGTGGTGATGGTAGTCAGAGCTTTCTGTTCTGCTAAATGAGAAGAAACTGAGCAAAACTTCCACAAACCCTGAGTATAAAGTAAAGGAAATATCAGTAGACTTTAACACCCACTTGACTCTCAACATGGGGCCTGCTGTATGTCAAGGTGCCAAGCCCAGGTCTGTAGTAGCCCAGATAAAGGGAAACCTACAGCTTTCC
Source organism: Pachycephala philippinensis (assembly GCA_013397055.1). Lineage (NCBI taxonomy): Eukaryota > Metazoa > Chordata > Aves > Passeriformes > Pachycephala > Pachycephala philippinensis. The sequence goes on along the minus strand of VWZT01007078.1, from coordinate 571,180 downwards.
ACAAAATAACACATGGCTGTCACACTCAAAGCAAGAGCACTAAAATAAATTTTTCTCTTGCAAAAAAAAAAATTAAAAGTGGTAATAGATTTGGCCATCTGAACAAGTTCTTTCCAAAGTGTGAAGGACTCCATATAGTGGTTTACGTGGGGCTTAATTTATTTGAGGGAGAAGAGCTGGCTCGACACTGATGATACACTCCTGTGGATCTGGCAGCTTAGGTAGTCCCAGCCCAGCACTTTGGTCACTCAGTCATGCCTTGCTTTGCATTTATCACTTCACCAGTGTAATATTGTATAATAAAAAGGAGAAGTTAAGATACTGTTCACAGTAGCCATCAGCTCATATTTAAAGCCCTAAGTGAAGGAGCAGTAAAATCTTCTAGGAGTGTAAAACCTAGACAGCTTCCCCTAAACCTGTCTGTGGCAGCTCAGAGGATGAACTTGAAACAAGCAGCACATGGTGTGATATTGAACACTTCATGTGGTCACGTGCTGAGTTTTGTAGACTTTAAAAACTTCACGGCAGTTTAGAAAAGAGGCACCAGTCTGAGATAAGAGTTTCTGGGAATGGTCTCCCCTCCCTTCACAGCACAGATTTCAAACCTGTGCTGAGCAGAAGCTGTTGCATTAGGGGAAAAATACTGATTTTGCATGAGTTTAGCTTAAACCCATCTGGTGAAAGTGTAGGTCACTGGTTTATTATAATGCACTGACCAGAAGACTTTGACCTTTTCCCTTCAGTGGGGCTCCAGGGTGGCCTCATCCGTTGTTTGTCCATATGGATTATAGTCTCCCTGGGCAAGGGCTGTTCCATGCCCGTGTCTGGGACCTTTGAGGTAAATATTGTATAGATCTTGGGGGAAACCCCCTTTGAGGTCTGACTCTGGGGTGCTGAGCACCCCTGACCTCCTCAGGGCTGGCAGAGTGATGGCAGGGTTGGTGGCACCTGGTCTCAGGGCACCTGGTCCCTTCTGCACGGTCACAGGCAGCTCTGCAGAGAGGGATGGGGCAGAGGAGATGCTCTGATATTCTGGAGGCTCTGATGTTTTGGAGGCCTGTCCTTCACCTCTGCAACTTGCCTGACTCCCTGCATGAACTCCTTCTGAGGCTGTTGCTGCCTTTCCCTCCTCTTCCCCCTTGTTCTTTATTCCCCCTCCCCTTCTGACTAATTTAAAAAAAAGGGGATTAAGGTTATTGGGGAGGTGTGGTGGTTTTCAGAGTTAAACAACACTGAAAAAAATACTTTCCCTTCATTTAGTATTTTAGAGAAGTAATAAGTAACACGGCAGGATGCAATTGTAATAATATGAAAAACTCTGAGGTATCTGAAGCTTTATTCCGTTGCCTCCTGCCTCTCCTGATCACTATAAGTCATGCATGAGCTATTACTTTTACTGTACATAATTTCTGTTATCCTTTGAGATCCAATCACTCCCCTGATAAAGTGATTTTCTGACTTTTTCAGCCATGCTTACCTAGCTGTTTGTGTATGTGTGGATGTAATTTATCTGTTTATTATAATTCCAATAATGAAAAGAAAGTGAGATGCTATTATGAAGCTCAGCATGGTAATCAGTTTGTTGTTATTGCTGGCCATGACAATCATTCTTAAGTCCCCATTTTGTTAATGGCACACCTTAGATTTTTTCCAGGTTGGATGGGATTTAGCCATAACTTTAGTGAAGATATGTGATGGTAGAACAGGACACTTGAGTTTGTGAATAAGTTTACTCACATGAGTAGATCTACCTATTTTAAGTGGACATTTCCCACATGACTTGGGAATGGTGGTTTTTAAGGCAGGGAATTAGGGCTCTTATGCTGCCTTACAAAATCTAGACTTGTGGGATCTTTGTAAATAAGGTCATCAAAAGTTGTGTCAATGAAAAATAAACTTATATTTAGAGTAGCTTTCAAAAGAGATAGAAGATGTATTTCTAAATCATGCATCTATACCAAAGTAAATTAGACAGAACAATACATAGTTCAAGGATAATGGATATTTGCTGTTTGTAGTAAATACTTCCAAGAGAACCATCATAAAATTAGTTTTGTGACTTGTACAGTAAAAGCTGTAGAAACAATTTCTCAGTCAGTGGGCAAACAGGTTTTCTAACCTTGATGGATACAAGCTAGGAAAAGTATTGAATTTTTTTCTAATTAGCCTTTTTTCCCTACGAAATTGCCTCTTCATAATTTCCCTCCATGTCCAGTGCATAAAGGTATCTGTGTATATGAATTCAATTTATATGCCAATGATGTTTTATACATTGTCTTGTCTGCATCTCATTACTGTCATTAATAAGCACTCCAATACATCTCGTTACAAGGTTAATTGGGACAAATCTAAAATACGTCCCCTTTTATATTGTAAATATGATATCTCCTGGCAGCACATTCCTGGTGGAGGCACACAAAAGTTAGGATGTCTTATTAAAGGTTCCTATAAGGTATCACAGCTGCATTCAGTGACTACATTATGCTGTAAATACAGCTGTATGGAAAAATTGGCTGCATGCAACAGAATCGAGATGAAACATGCATTTTTACTAGGACAGGATGAAATACAATTGTGTACAGCTACTCTGCTTTTGTTTTTTGGCTACGCTTGTGGGCCAAAATCTTTTATATTATGTTACGTGTGCTGGTGTTTCTAACAGCTGATTTCTGGTTTTGGATGTATGTTTTGGAAAGTGCATTCCTTCACAAGGCTCAGCTGCACCTTGGTATGGAAAATTTAAAAAAGGCATTTTTCAAGTAAAAGATGTTTTCTCTGGGCAACAGATAAGAACCTTGGTGTTTTCATATCAAAATGCATCTCATGTCAACATCTGTCAGTGTCAGCTGAGATAACACACTGGAATGAGTACATGGGTCACATTTATGCCTTTACTGCACAGGACAAGGGTTAAAACTCAGGGAACGTGGCACTGAAATGTTCTCTGCTGTAAATGTGCCTCACACTGCCAGACCCTGGATTCTTCACCCGATGAGCACAATTCACCTCACAGGGTTTGGGACTCGAGTTTGTCCATTGACTATGTTGAGTGTGAGGGGTTAAAAGCTTCCATGGCATCTGTGAGTGGTGTTAGTGATGTTCCTTACACAGAGATTTATGTCCTACACTGCAGATGAAATTAATTCCTCTCCAAAGATCTGTGCTAAGGCTAATACACCGACTAAATCCCTCCAAAAGAGGGCTGTCCTGGCCTTTGTTTCCTCTTTGCAGGGTTGAACTTCAGTGATTCTGTGTCCCTTAGTCAGGAGATCATCCTGCCACGAATTTTTGATTATAAGCACTACCAAACTGGAGACATGATCAGGAATCCTAAAGAAAAGGCTTTAGGCAAAGGCCTGAAACCCTGCAGCTCCAGCCTTTTCCTGTGAGCTTGATGCCTGGATGTTAGAACACTGTGACTTAAGTTTATCTTAAGTTGAAACAAAATTTAATTTAGTCCTCTATACACCTGGAAGAAAAATAGACTTCCATAATGCTGTCTCTATGGGAGGCACAGAAATATTGTTTATGTTCCCAGCTGAGGAAGGAAACAAGGGTACAAAACACTGGATAAGAAAGTGAGTGTATGTTAGAGAAAATGGTAAATTCCAGCTCCTCATTAAGGCAGTAAGTCTATCCTTTTTCCTGACACAGAATGTAAAGTTTCACATCCCCAAGCATCAGCTAAATAGCTTAGGCAGGCTGTGTACCATCGCCCCAATTTAATTGATACAGTACTGTCACTTCAAACAAGCCATATTAGTGGCATGTTATCTCTACTGTTGTTTGTTCCAGACCCTAGGCAACAATTAATTTTGTCATGCCAACAAATACTTCATTTGATTTCTAATGTACCATTGCCATAACAACTTGGATAAATATACCCTATAAAATCTATAGATAAGTTTTTAAAAAGGGAGCTACTTGATAAAAATCTGCATAAAAACCCAACCAACCACTAAACAAAACCACAAAAAACACCCCACCACAGCTCCACCATCCTGTAATTTGAGGTTGCTCAGTGGATCCTTATAGCTCATGACAGGAAAGGCTGTGACAGACACCATTAGGTTGATGCCATTGGATGCTGGACTGTTCATGTATGGTTTCAGTGCCCAGTTTTGCAATGGAAAGCCACAGGATTCAACTAAGACCCAACCTGCTCTGGTACTGGTGTATATTGGACCTAAAGAAAATTCTACATTAGTGATACTGATGCAGAGATGATTAGCTAAATGACTTTCTTAATTATATTTTTTTTGTGTGAAGAGCCTAATGAAATTTATATGTCTTATAGGAAATATCATAGTATTTTTTCATTAGAATCAGCCTTCAGTAGCACTCTGTATTGCTAATATTAAGAAAATGTTTTAACAGATTAAACAATTGTTATTGTGCTTGAATCTTCTCTAACTTGGCAAGAGCAAAACAAATAATGGGTATCAGAGATCTCATCCTGTGGAAAGTATGCCTCAAACCAAACCCCCAAACATGTGCTTTTATCTCTCAAAATCATCCAGTGTACACATGCATCTGCCAGCCCTGTCCGGTGGTGAGGCACTCCACAGTGCATCGAGAATAACTTATTGTTTGAATTTACTCTTGCTCTGCAAGTTTCTGGAAAAATAAGTTTGACTTCACTAATGTCGTGTTGAAAACTGATGAAAAACCATCCGTATGAGCCATTTTACAAACACTTTTTTAACTAATATGCGCTACAAATAATTTATTCCTGTTACTTTAAGAAGAAAATATTTTCTATGCATTAAAAATCCACCGTCGTGTTTGTATGTTCAAAATCTTACACCTGATTTCTGGCAGAATAAGTTCTTCAGAATTTGTTATAGATACTGAGATAGTTATAGTTCTTTCTCCAAAACACTTTACTTTCTATTTTTTCCCTTAGTGGCCAGAATTCCTAGAAGAGAAAATACAAGTATGGAATAGTCACTGTGATATAGAAACATTTAAAAATTGTTTGGAAAAGACACCCCTAGTCCATGTGTCTGTATGTGTGTGCTGTGTTTCTTATCAAATTTTCAGGAAGATTGGAGGGAAAAGCAAGCCCTGAACCATCTTCCCTATATTTTTAAATCCCTTAAGATCAGACAAGGTTCTTGACTCCAAGGTTGGATGCTGTGCCATTGTGATCCTGGAGACGTCCCCATGTCCTGTAGAGGTTACACGTGCCCCTGATGGAAATGGCACTTTCATTCCTCACCCAGCCTGTGTGTGACATTGGTGGTCCCAGGGGAGGAAGGTCCCTATTTTCTCTCTGCTCTCTCCCTCTGCGTGGCTGTGCTGGTGCCAATGCAGCAAGAGAAGCACTGACCGTTTTCCCAATAATCTCTGTAGTGTCCCAAGATGTTCCAGTTTCCATGGCCGGCTCAGGAGCAGAGCAGATAGTCTTTAAGTCTCAAGAACTGTTGCAAGATGCCAGTTTAGTCCTCAATAATAAACCTTTGACATGTCTTCTGAGTCAGAAAGGCAAGGGTGTGTCGATTTTTTCTGTCTCTTCTTCTGTAGCCTGAGCAGACTGCATACGGGCAGAGCACAACCACCTACAGAAAATGTTTTAACATGTTAAATAACTTATTTCCTGGATGTTTTGTACAGTTCCATTCACCATCTTTGAACAGTAATTCCCTTGCAGTTTGGTGTATTGGTGTATTTTGGTGGGTTGCTCTCTGAACACATTTTGAAAAACAAAGAGAAATTCTGGTGTTGTCTTCATATCTGCAGTGGTGGGTTTGGGGAAAATATGGGAATATTCATTTTCCTAAGAAGCAGAGATATTGCTGCTAGTTACCCAGAGAAAGCAGAAATTAAAGTGTCATCTAACTTTAGGGCTTTTCAGTCATTGAAACAAGGAACCATCTCCATAAGAATAATTTATAAAGCTTCTACCATGTGTGAAGATAACAAAGCATATTTTAATAAACACAGTGGCTGAAAAGCCCATAAGTCTTTCTTTCCTATAGTTTATGAATTCCTTCCTAAAATTCCCATTACCCCTAAAATATATCTGAAGACATGGAGATAGCAAGCATGGCTCTGTCCTAGCACTCCTCCCGGACTGCTGTAAAATTGAACTATTCAAATGTGCTTCAAAAGATGAAACAAAATGAAAAGGGAGCTAGATTTATCTCAGAGGCACCCACTTCTGATGGCTGAAGTGTTTGAAGTCCGAAGATTTTCCATTGAATATGAGCCAAGGAGCTCAGTTGTGTTGTCTGGGCGCCTGTTCCCCAGGCAGATGTGACATCCTTCATGTGAGTGGAGGATTCTTCTCTCATCAGAGCCAAACTTTGAGGTGAATTGTTGGATGTTTCTAAATTCTCCTTGTTTGCTCACCTGTGGCCAATGGCACGGTCACTTGTGTGTTTTGTAAAGCAGTTTTAGGGCGTTTTGGTCTCTCTTGAGACAAGTGGAGGTCTCTTCACCACAGAGGGCTGTGAAACAGGAGGCTGCAACGTTGTGGGCTCTATTTCCTTCCTGTTTGCTGCACTAAGGGCTCCAATCCTCACTGACATGGGAAATCTGTGTGCAGAGCATATGGAACTTTCTAGTAAAATGGTAACATTTGTTAAACTCCACCTGGTGCTTTTCTAATTCCTGCTGTTGGGAGGGAACAGCGTGCCCTGTGCCTGGGATGTGGTGGGGGTTACATTCCCTTTGTCACCAGGTAGCATCTCATTCCATCTCCAGATTGCTACCAAACACAAGCAAACCTTGAATGTTTGATGAATCAGTGATGGGGTTTTGATTTTTCTCTCAGCCAGTACCACCAGGTTTTTTCTAATTAGCCGGAGACTTTCTTAATTATATAAAAAACAAAAACAAACAAACAAAAAAAAAAAAAAAAACCAAAAACAGGGAGAGGATGTTCTTTCAGCCTGTTTTAAAATACAAGTAATTGGCATGTTCCCTTCTGCTAACACAAGTTCCAGGTAAGCACAGCTCAAACTGCCTCCCTCAAACAAACCCCTAGGGAGGAGAGGATGGAAAAAAGGGCCAAGCAGCTGTGACTTGTACCTGAGAACAACAGAAAGCTGAGCTCAGCACCCTGCCTGCCCTGGCACGTATCAGGAATGACTCAGCCTTCCTGACACCTCAAATCCTTCATCCATTCTGGCCTGCCCGATGAGAGCAGCCAGGCAGTGCTGCACAGGGACCAGGAATACCCTCTGGCTGTGTGGCACCAGCCAGAACATCCCTTGGTAGCTCAGGGTAGCTCTGCATCCCTCCCCATTGGCCTGGGCTGTCACTACAGCACCCAGTTTCTGAGCAGACTCTGCACCCAGGGATGAGACTTTCACCACTGCCTTAACAAAGCCAGCTGGCAGAAAGAAAACCTCTTTACTGCTTTTCTTCGGGCTGCTGAAGCTCCAGGATGCCTTGTGGCATTATCTGGCTGATACTTTGGTGATAGATATTTGATGCTCTTCCTGAGTGCCCACAACACTGCTCGGGGTAGGAGAGATGAAAATATCCTCAGCAATGTAGGATCTGTGTAGTGAGACAGTACTTAGATAGAAAACCTTTACAAAACAAGTTCCTGAAAATGTTGGAGGGTGAAATAAAAGAAAACAGAAGGGGTGCAGGTTCTTTCCACTGAAGATTTGACTTCCACGTTGTTTCTGCTGCTGCAGAAATGAGGACCATGGTCCCATGGCCTGGTGCTTACTCAGAGTGGAGGGATCTGTTATATATATTTAAAACTGGAAAAACAGAACTTTGCTGTAAGGATGAGTGTGGTGCTTTGGAAGCTAAAGGTGACCACATGTGCTGCAGAGCAGGTGAGAAGAGATTGTATCCAAACAGATACATTTATCTTTAGAAATAAGTAAAAAAATTCGTTTTGCTTTGGCAAAATGAAAACTTTATCTCTAATGTTTCTGCCAGATTCTCCAACTGACTTTTTTTTAGACACTGTGTGACTCTGGTCCTCCCATTTTCCAGTGCAAACTGGAGGGAGCTCCTAAGCTGCTGTAGCACTGGTGAAAGTGGGAATTCAGTCAGACTGCTATGAAAGAAGGAGGTTTTTCTATCACTCACAGATGTACACTTCTGTTACTGAGGTTTCTTATCAGAAAATGCACAATAGCACTCGAGTGTACGAAAATGAGAGCTCCCACCAAATGTCAGTCACTGCTGATAAGAGGAGTTCAGTAGCAAAAACAAGATATTAGAGCTTGTTTATCTTCTGGCTGCCTTGTAACCGTCCCTTCTGAAACACAGACCCTCTGCCAGACGGGCTCTTGCAGCTGCCCTGTAACACACAGGAGTGGCTGGGTTTGTGTTCCAGGGACATGTCTGTATCCAGGAGTGCAGAGGAGGTGGCACTGGCCCACCCAGGAGGAGTCAGAGATATTGGTGGTGTCTGTCCATCTGTCCAAGCACAAGTGTCTTTATCTGGGAGACTCTTCCCTGCCCTTTCAAAGGAGCAGAGGAACATTTTGTACCCAGTTGCTCTGTAAGGCAGTTTCTACTTTGAGAATTTTGAAAGCAATTAAAAAAAAATGTTTTCAAAGCAACTCTCACCCAAAGGCTGGGCTGGAGGTGATGCCTTACGTTTTAGCTTTTATATGTTTCAAATTCTGCATTCCCAGTGTGTGACTCTGCAGTGTCCTGTAGCCTGGGAGCTGCTGCTCTCTCATGCTGAGACAGACAGAACAAAGCCTCTCCAGGCTGCTCTCCAAGGACACCCAGCCCGGCCTAGGCCCAAAATGTGTAACCCAGCATCTTGAGAAGGGGGGCAAGCTGAGGGCAAATTCCATCATTAGCTAAAGTTTAATTGGTGAAATTGGGCTGAGATGCAAATGGACCAAAGCTATAAAAGTGTGAAGAACTCGTGACTCGGGGTCCATCTTGGGTGCAGCCTTTGGCCTGCCCAGGGTGTGCCTCTGAAGGCCTTTCAAATAAATACCCACCTTTATTCCCTTCCTCCTGTCCAGTCTCTGTTTCTAGGTTGGCCTCTTTAGGCATCAGAGGAGACTGGGCTGGAGGGAGCTGGGCTGCTTGCCTTTCCATGGCCAGAAGTGGGAAAAGCACCATAATCAGCAAAAAAAGCCAGTTGCATCCAGTAATGGACTCAGGTACTTACAGGCAATGGAAGCAGGAGTTTAAAGCAGTATAACCTAAAAATCCTGCTCCCCTTCTGCCTAATGCAGAATGCTGGGTGCTGTGAAGAGCCAGTTTTGCCTCTGCAGATACCAAGAGCTGACCTAAACATGATGGACCCCACAATTTCCATGTGTGCCCCTGGGTCAATGCCACAAGGACAGGTCAAGCACTGCCTGTGGCACAGTCAGAAAAGTCTTCCTTTGCTAAGTATAGTTTGGAATTGCATTGGATTTATCCTCCTACCTGTGAGCATTTGTTTGCAAATCATTTTACAGAGTCAGTGTTTGGTTTGCAGGAGAGCAGAGCAGTGAGTCACAGCACAAGCTGGCACTGGCAAAACCTCTCCGTGCTGATGAGCTACACCCAGGAAATGTCTCCTCTGCCTGGGGGAACTGCACCCCATCCGTCCTCCCCTGCAGCTTGTCAGATCCTTGGTGTGCTGCCTGGGAGTGCCAAGGGCCATGTGGGACAGGTCACACCTGGCCAGTGCCAGAGGTGCTTCCCAAATGTCTTCTCCAGAGCAGGGAGGCAATGCCACCACCCCTTCACTTTGTGTCGCATTTTTAGGGAACGAACACATGCTGCTCCATCCTCAGGAGGGACTGCTGTGCCTCCAAGTGAAGCTCCGGAGGGGAGCATTGCTGGCTCCCCAGGTGAGGGGCTGGGTCAGTGTCCCTGGAGCAGTTTGGAGGTGCAGCAATGATGAGCTGTGTCCCTGGCTGCTGCCCCATCCTTGGGGGCTCAATTGTCATGGGCCTATGGACACCAGAAAGGGGCTGGTGCTTTGCTCCCTCGTTGTGTTCGTTTTGCAGGTTGGCTCATAATGCTTTTGAAACAAAGTAAGGCTCATAACGTTGTTTAAAAATCACTTTTCAAGGAAACAAGTATGCTTTCTGTGAACTGACTGCACGTGTTTATGTAGCAGATAGATTAATATGAGGGGGATCTTTTCACCACCCAGTGAATTACAATACTAAGATAAGTGATGTTATCTTTTAAGACAAATGTTTTTTGTGTACTAATACCTTATCAGACATCATACCAGCAAAAAAAAAAGTTCCTTTTCTGAGGCTGATAATACAAAGCCTTATGCATGAGCCTGTCTTGAGTGTTGCTTAAGAACAGTAAAACAATGAAGGCATTTGAAGACTATTAGCACAAAATGAGCTCAGCCATTGATTTTATTTCACTTAGTGTTTTAAAGCAGGTTGCATGCCTGCTTCCCACACCACGTATTTGATGTCCGTGATGCAAGTTTGCAAGTGGTTTGGGTTGAATCCTGAGGAAATAAATGCACTTGGGATCCCATTCTGCGACAGTTGTGACGTTCTCCCCAAGTGATCAGGCTGGGCTGGGTGAGGGTGGGTTCCTAATGCTAACTGAAACAGCATTTCAGCCTCAGCAGTGAGCAAAATCCCACACTTGTCACTCAGAGAAGCAGCCTGAAAAATGTGGGATATCTTCTCTTACATCAGTTTTAACAACCCCCTCTTGCAAGTGCAATTTGCACACTGGAATAGTGTTTGGGGATTCATGGTCTAAGGGGGTACCCCAGAATGAAGTATAAATCTACTGTATTTTATTTGTGAAAACAATAAGTAATACTAGAGTTATGCAAGTATCAGCTAGTTTAGGCTATGCTTATGTTGACGTTTTTATGAAACACTTTAGTGGTATTTTTCTATGAGTACCCGTAATGGTTTTTGTACGTGTGAATTAATCATATGAGTTAGTACCATTATCACAAATTACTTGTGGAAATCTGTAGTAAGGAAACTGAACTGAATATGGGCAGGCAATATTGCTAATAGCATTTAAATTTATGTGGCAAATTTACTAACATGATGTCGAAAAAATATACAGTATCTAATTAGAGAAGAAAATCCTTCACTTCACATGCATTTTATTTTATGCAGCAAGGACTGTCATTCCTCCTGTGAAGTTTATGTTGGTTGAAAGCATAAATTTTGCTGATATATATACAGGTTTCTGTTCCCAGTGGTGAACACTGTTACATTTAGAAAATTGACAAAATCAATGGCAGTAAACCAAAGATCAATTTAAATTTCACATTTAGATACTTGTTTTAGAGTTTCTCTGAAATTTACAGTCACTAACATGTTTTATGTTTAGAAGAAATAGATGAATACAGCTGCTGCCCATTTGTAGCAATTGTTTCCTAAATCTGTGAACTGAAAATATATAAATGCACATATAAAATTACACATATGATATATATAACACTGTTCTTCTGCCATATAATTCTCTGCAGGTTGTTTCCTTATCTGCTGAAAGCATTACAGAATGGCCACTAACAAGTGTTATAAAAGTAATGAATAGTAATTGTTTTAGATACTCAAGCTTTCGAAGCTGTTAATTTACTCTCCCATTCTGCAATAGTTGTCACTCTAAAATCAGGTCACTATAGAGGTAAGAATCTATAAATATAGTGCCTGTGTCATATCCCATCATCTCCAAAAGGATCATGCTCTCTGTCTGTTTAAGAGGTTTACATATTCCTTATAATACATGTATGATAAATTAAGCACTCTTTTCTGGGCCCCTTTAAATGGAAGGAATTGAAAACACAATAATGATATAATTAATTACGGTCTTATACGTGCAGAAAAATTACACCTTTTTCGATTAGTGTGAAATATAAGTGTCAAATCAGTAATAAAATCCTGATCAATAAAACAATAATAACGATGTTGTTAAAAGCGGACCTAGAAAGGTGTTCATGGCAACGTGTTTTAGGGGTTAGAAACCCTTTTAAAATAAACGGATTTCATCTTTACACTGTGTCATCTAAATCATTACAATGTTTGTGTATACAATTATCATCAGACGATAAATTGCAGCTATTGAATGGATTAAGTTTGAACCGTTTGACCTCATAAATCTGGGTTTGTCATAGCTTCAGCAAATGCTTGTGTAACAATCAGTTGATTACATGGCAGAGCAGATGTATGTATGTTAACTGGAAAATATGAAAGGATCAGGGTAATTCAAAGTTCATTGGAAGAAGTTTATAAATGTCTGACAATATCGTGTTAACACGTTCTCTGTATACCTTTCTAGTTGGTATTTTTTTCTATTCTATTTTTCCTCCCATTTTACTGCGGGATTTAAAGTTAATAGGAAAAAAAATCATAAAACTAAAAACCAAAATCTTGAAATATTTGGAAGAGAATTTAATGGAGCAGTGAAATATTTTGGCACGATCTAGTGAGACATATTCTAAAAACATCATTAAAAATGGACCAAATAGCAATCACAAGTAAATAGTATTTTGGAAAAAAGCAGAAACACATACTTGAAGTGGAAAAATGGCATGAAAAAGCATGAGGCACTTAACAAAAGAGGAGCTTTAGATTTCTGCAGGATTTTTTTAATCTATGGTTCATATCCCACGGATGAGGATTATGGATCTGTCTGATGTGGTTCACCTGAAATAAGCATGGGCAGAAAATGAATGAAGACCAGGACTTTATCTCCAATTTTTTCCATTTGTGTTGGAAGACCAGTCTTTTTCCAGTAGTACTGATAACCAAGAGAAGGGAACAGATGAAAATCGGTAATATTACACATTAGCACTTGTAGCTATGCATAAATAATTTGTTATTGGACCAATTTTTAAAAAACTGAATCATTTTACGCAAAGTTTCCCTGTGCATGCACAAACTGTGTCTCTGCCTCTGGCTTCTCATAAGAAAAGAAAAGAAACAATCACATCTTTGAATACTTATTATATGTAAAATAAAGCTCAAGTTATTGCTGTCATATTGTATATGATGAAGTATTTTCTAGGCTGGCATCAGTTTGTGAAATCAGCCAAAAAATTATGATAAAATTATGGTTACTCATAATCCCACCAGTACTAAAGGCAGGTTGGACTGATTTTGGAAAAAATAATCAGCTGTAACAAAACAATTAAATTTCTATGCACATCTGGGTCAAAATTGCTAAGTGATTTTTGGCCATTTTACTAATATCTTAATTTCTGACACACAAAAAATATTTCTTGTATATTTCATTTAAAAATTTACATATTTTTTCAAGGTCAAATTTAGCTTACTTTCATGTTAGTATTTTTAAAGGATCTCATGTTCAAATCAAACCTTTCAACCAAATATTTGAATTAATCCAGAAGAAACTTTTTTTTTTTCTTTTTAGCATTAAATTATTTAGTTTTGGCTCCCACATGAAAACGATTTTTTCCCCCTTAACTTCTTAGCTGACTAATGTAATGTAAAAAATCCCAGCTCTTTGAATAAAAAGAGACATGTTCAGAGTGCACACCCACCAAAAGGTATGTGTAGTCTAAGTGCATTCTGCACTATCCACGTCTCTTCCTATTTTTGTTCAGAATGCCTTTGAAAAAAGGTTTTCCTCTTTGTGAGAAATACCGTGCTTAACAAGTGTCACTTGAAATTACTATTTTTGTATGCTCCTGTGAGAAATATTTGCAAGTAGTGCAATCGTGCTGCTCTTTTTGAACAGGTCTGCTCTGCCCAGGCTTCAGAACACGGACTTGAAGGTTGGTGAGGGGACAGCCTTTATGTCATAGCATGCCTTTTATTGTGAAAACCTTCAAAATCCAGCCAGGTTATACACTGACAGAAATTGCAGTTTGCACTTGAGCGACAAAGACTTTGATATTTAGCAGCTCAGATTTCCATATGTTCTGTCCTTGTGGAGCACAGGCAGTGCCGCTGCCCCCTGTGCCGAGCCAAACCCATCCATCCCCTCCCCAGCTCTGGGGCAACTGCACCCCCAGATTAAATCAGAATATATTCCCATAGCTGTTCCTACATGTATTTAAAACATTATTGAAATATCAATGACAATTAAGAACTAATTAAAAAAAATGTTAATATTGAAGGAGGAATTTTTCTTTGTCGTTTATGGTTCCTACAGTGTTCCTACGTGGCTGGCTCTAGTCTCAGCTCAAAATTTACCTGCCTTCAAATATTGAAGGCAGATTCTCACTTTGAGGAAGGTCCTTAGGATGTAAATTGTCATTACTCCGAGGAAATCAGTTAAGTGACACTTCTCACCACTGGAGGATACTGCTCCCAAATAACACCTTGTTAAATGTAACAGGAACCACTCTACTGGGAAATCTTCCTTTTGTTGGTATAGGTGTCTGTGTGAAGTCCCTTATAAAGTACTTGGGATTACATTGTTTGTTTGCTTAATTTTTCTTTTCACCTTCAGCCTTGTGGCTGTGGAGGGGTTAATTTGGAACGCATTACAAAGTCATTTCTCTATAGCTGTTGAAGCAGAAGTCTGCTTGAATTTGTGCCATTCCTTCCCATTTAAAAATGAAAAAATAAACTGTCACAGAGATAATGTTGTGGTATCACTTGAGTTGCCAGTGAACAATAGTCTATATCATAAGAAAAAAATATACATATTTTGCCACAAGCCTCTGATCAGTAGACACTCCACACAGAATGAGCATAGCAACTACATTATCTTTCACCCTGAGGTTGAGGTCATTGTCAAGGATTTGAGGACAAGCTTGTATTGCAGCTGCCTGCATTTAGAGCTGTCAGAGCTTAGAAAAACCTGTCTGATGGATACGTTCTTGTTTTGTATTAATTTTTTTTTAAGGCCCCTGCAATCCTATGGGAGATTTAATTAAGACCAAGTGCGGAAACCTCCAAGAAAAGAATAGCACCTTTAAGTACCTGTAGTTGTTTTTCATTCTGGTCCCCTGAACTCCTACAACCGAATTTAGTGTAAGAGAAAGCAGATGACTAATGAACAGCACCTACTCTCCAGAGCAGCACCCCATTCTTTGCTGAAAAGCAAAGGCTGGCTAAACTTCCAGCTTTGGAGGGGCTTGTTTCACGGATATTCACATCTCAACAAAACAGCTCGCTGGAGCCCTTAACTGTATTACAATTGGCCTCTTAATGAACAGATGAACTTTTCTTTTCACCGTTTCAAGTCTGTTATCCAAGACTAAAGGGTAGCATGGCTATTTCATTTCTGACCTGCCTAACATATAATTAGAAGGTTCCTGGAGGTACTTATAATTGAATTATGGGTTGTTTCACGAGCATTCTTTCTAGTAGGTAGGGATGTAAAAAGCAAAGCTCATCTGGAATGCATGCAGGGAAAGCGGATGATTTAGTAGGTCTGTATATTGCCTGAAATATTAGATTACAAGTATGAGTCAAAAAAATCCACTGGTTAAAATTTATTTTTATTAGGAAAATTATCCTAAGTCTAAAGCACCAATTTCTGTGACAGTATAACTGGATACAGCTCGATTGATTTTAGTGAAGCTCTACTCATTTATACCTACCTCAGGTTAGAGAAGGGTCCCGTGAATTAGTCCCAGTCACATATTTTTCAGACATGAAACATTCAGCTAATCTCTTGGAGCCCTGTAATTGGCTAACATAAAACATTACTGGATGATTAAAATTACAGTTGACTTTCAGATTTGTTGTCAAGTAGATTTGAAATGTGGGGAAATAACTTAAAGGGCCTCTTTTGCTCTCGCTCTCCCATGTTTATGGATTGATTGTCAGATGCAGAGCCCTTGTAGGGAAGCAACTCATGATTGCTCTCAGCAATACATGTCCTTCACCTCCTGTGGAAACTGCTGCTCTCAGTGCATGGACAGGATTATTTAGATAAATGTCAGCTTGGAAAATACAGGAGTATTAGTAGAGGGGAAGGACAGCACCTTTCAGATATGACCAGCATTGTCCTCTGCGTCGTTGTGGGTTTAGTTTTGATGGAGGTCCCAGCTCCTCTCTTTTAAAATGCTGCCAAGCAAAAATTTTCACTAATCTGTACTTTGACTATAGATAGCTAAATAACAGCCTATTTCATCCTGTCAGGGACGCTTTTGGAACAGGAACTGTTACTGTTCAGACATCAAGAATACCTGCCAAATAGCCTTGATATGTTTAAAACAAAACCAAAAATTCCCTCCACTTTTATCTAAATATGAACTTGTCTTTTCTCATCCAACTAGCTTTTAGTATATATGTGCTATTTTGCCCAAAAGATAAATTGGGCAAAAGACTGATAAAAACACAGAAATGAGAATGTTCCCCTTCTGTGGCAATATCTGCATAAGTGTGGAGAAGCAGGGAGGGTTGAGAAGTAAAAACATTGACCTTTCCAGCTGCAGAAGAGGCAAAATTAAGTTCTGAGGTCACAATGTGCTGCATGATGGAATAAAGGTCAAGGAGCCACCCCCTACAGCATTACCTGAGTGCTGGGAGCCACCACAATGCCTATTTGCAGTCTCCCGTTTAGAAACAGGCCAGTCTCAGGCCTTAATTTAGAATGTCATGTTTCATGAATTTGTAAATGATAGCAAGAAAGCCTTTCTATAATCTGTATTAAACCATTTGATAAGGGGGGAAATCTGATTTTATGAAGCTGATAACTATTTCAACTACCTTCAAGTCCAGTTGCAGAGGAAGAACAGGAGTTTTGTTTTTGTCTGTGGTAAATTCTTTATCGCACCTTACCTTTTAAACTAAGGGCATATTGTTAACCTTGGCATGCCAAATTTACTCTGGTGCAAGTAAACAGCATTTAAAAAATATCTGTCATCTTCAAGTATAATGACCTGTGAATGTTTGTTAAGAATCTTCAAATAATTTCTGATCTGTTTCCTAACAAAGCACAGAATAACAATAATAAATGCACTGTGCACTAGTCCAGCAGAATTATCTTAATATGTAGTATAAGCAAAGAAAATAGAATCTGAAAACCCTTTCCTGGCATCAAAAGTCATAGATCTGTTTGTATTGTTCCCTTCTGGAGATCTTGTTTGCTGAACGGTCTTGTTGACATTAACAGTTCCTCTCTCCTTGGTATAATCAATATTTTAAACATAAAACTAAATGCTGACTGGAGTTATAGGCATTTCCTCTTCCTCCTCAACTGGCCTGGCATCCAAAGTACCTCATCCATGTTCTGTCAGAAAAGAACTCAAATGCACTCCTCTATTTGAGCATGTATATTACATTACCAATCCAGGAATAGGTCTTCAGCAGTATTCTCCATAAAGTGTGCCAAAGACAATGTGGAGAAAAGATCAGCAATGCAAAGTGGAAAAAGAGGAATATGAAATGGTGGAATGGTAGAGGTCTTTCCTCATGTGCAGTGTCAAGACCACAAACAGAGCAACACACCCTGTTCTGGGATCCATACCTCAAAGAGGATGGGGAATACCCATGAGATTCCAAGCAGAATCTCATTGTTCCGTGAGAAATTATGCATCTTTTTCTATTCCATGTTTTTGGGCTAATTTGTACATCTACAGGACTTTCAAATGAGAAGTGCTCCTCATCAGTGCAGCACAAAGACGATACACGAGCATAATTCTCTTTGACATGTCTTGTTCCTGTTTTTTGGCCAATTTATGGTGACTCCAATGAAGAGGGACTGGTTTTCAGTCACTCATCTTCAGTACTTGTCTCTGTGTTAGTGGTTTTTGGGGTACTTTTGGAGGGCCAAAGGCACTGCTGCTGCCCTCTTCATGTTCTCGCTCTTAAATTCTACCAAGAAACCTTTGGCATCTGAGAAAATCCCCAAAATCATAATTTTATGTTCTTAGGAAAATAAGCCACGGTATCACTCTTCCTTTATCCTTCAAGACAGCATTAAGGAGTGGATTGTTGATTGCCATTTCCTGCTCTCATTAGAGGCTTTGTCATAAGAATCTTGTGTCTCAGGACTGGTCAGTAAGAGGTCTGCATCAAACCTCTTTTGCAAAACAGACTGAGGAGGCTTTGTTTTTGTTGTTAAAAATGGCTTTTTTTCTTTTTTGAAAAGCAAAACACTAATTCATTCTTATAGCAATCATGTTAGAAAGAAGGTGAAACATTGCCAAGAAACTATTTTCTTATAAACATCGTAATTCACATCTCCTCATTCCCTCTTCAATTTCTCTTCTTGCTGCAAACATCTAGACATTCCCTGTCAGAACATGCAAGTCTTTGCTTATGTCTTATTTCTTCAAATGATTCAAAATTGCACTCATTAAAATACTGAGATCCTCTGTTTAGTATTTACTGGTTTTCCTACTGCTGCGTGATATTTTGGCAGCTCTTAAAATGTTTTCTTCTGTTATTGTGAGAAAACATCATCTTTGTCCGCAGGAACAAGCACTAAACACCTGATCCCTGGCTCCAGCATTGCTGTAAAGAGCCACCAACTGCACAAAATTGCCTTGTTGAGCAAAAATCTCTCATGCAACACAGAGGAAACCACAAGTTCCCTTTCATCATTAATATTGCACCTTGGTCTCATCCAAGGGGAGATGTACAATATATTGAGAGTTTTGGAATCAAGATTGTGTTGTGGTAATGCTTTTGGTAGCTTTAGATATTAGTGACATCTCCATTCTACCAATCTATGAAATACTTAATTGCTGCCTGTAAAAAAGACAAGGCATAAAAAAGTTCCAGAAAACTTCTCCATGTCAATTTTTTTTTTTTCCTAAATGAAGCATAATATTTGTGGAGTTCAATCTATGGCATTTGGCATATTTCATAGAGAGAGATGCCTGTAGTGCAGCAGGACTTGATGACTGCTTGGAGGTTTAGTTCAGTGCACAGTGATTTGAGTGTTGGGTGTGTGGGGGACTGTGAGCACATGTGCAAGAGGCAGTGTTTTTCTAAGGTGCAGGGGGACACCTCAGTGCTCAAGAGTGAGCTCAAATGAGCTTTGAAGGTGGTGTTGAGGAACTGATCAACAAGGAGTAGTTTAGCACGACTGCATGCACTGAGAAATGTAATTTCTATATTTGGCAAAGGAATTTGGAAGACCATAAGGCACCTCTCAGATGCATCAAGTTGGACACCCACAACTGCAAGTTTTGAATATCTCGGCTGTGATATTTACAGTGCCCTAAGCTGATACCAGCATCATTTCAGTGATGCAGCAGCCATACAAAGCAGTGAAGTTGCTTCATCCATTTTACTACTTTTAATTTCTGTGTAAGCACTTCTCAGCCTTGTAGACTTTGGACATGCCAGTCAGCCATGCTCTGTGGTTTCACTGGCTCTTAATTAAGGTGATAGTCTCTCAGTATCACCTTTTCAGTCTCTGTAATATTAATTTACTGTTACAGTTAGGGCAGTAATCAAACTGCAATTCTCTCTTTCTAACTGGGAATGTTTGCTATTCTGTATTTTATTCAGGATTCTCATCTGTAGCTTACATTTCTCTCTACTTCTTGTTGCTTTATTTAAGAAATTACCATCCTTTCCGTTTCCACTCGCTGCCTCTCTCCTTATTATTTCTTTCTGGCTCAGTGCATTTACCTGCCAGCTGCTTCCCTTTGAATTTTTTCAGCTTCCTTTGTATTCTTTCTCCACCCATCTCCCCGTATAATAATATATCCTGTTGCAGCAAATGTGTCTGATCCTGTGCACAGTAGTTAATCCGTGAATTTCCTTAAGGTTTTTTCATGTACGATTTGCTCTGCACATGCCACTGTAAAATTATATTTTAATTTGTTAAAACCTCTGATAGTTATTAATATTTAAATCAAATCAAGTTAAATGACTATGTTTTTCAAATCAAAGCCTGTATATTGAAGGAGACTGCAAAGACTATTAGTGTGTCTCGTTGAAGGCTCACGGAAAGTTTTCAGCCTTCTCAGAGAAAGCATCAGTATTCATTTTTGATGCTGAGCCTTATGAATCCTTATGTTTATAACACTCCTCAACTGGAATAAATCTTTCAGCTGATTATCACAGCATTTGGCACAGTGCCACAAGCAGTTCTGGGAACAGTATTCAATCAATGTGTAAACTAGTGAAATGCCAGGAACTTTTGAAAGACCATGAAGGATGATTAGTTAGTAAAGAATAAACAATGTTCCAACGCTGAGTGCAGCTACCAGCTAACACAGGGCTGAGGAGAATTTTCCATGATTTAAAATTAATATATAACTTATAATTTAGGCAGGTATTTATGTTTTGTTATTTCACACTCTGAGGTTTATTTAATCAAAGCCAGGTATACAGGGGTAAGATTTTAGAAGAAATAAACACTTTGATTATACTGTAACATGTCTGTGTTACCAACCATTCACTCATCCTTTATTTATAGTTAAATGGGAAGCTAATGGAATATAAAAAGTGAAAGATGAACACAAACATTTTAACATCTTCAAAAACTAACATAATTTTTAAAAAAATCTTTTTCTGTCTTACTGTAACAGTCATGCCTTAGATTGTTGCCCTTTATATGAAGTTTTGGTGCTTGATTTTACTCATATAATGAGAATGCTTCCTTTCTAAGTTAATAGCACTTGTACTATTGGGGAAAAGGATTTTTCTACGTACGTTTGAAAGAATCTAGTTTTAAAGCAGTAACAGACTTCTGCATTTCCCTCAGAATTTAGTGCTCTTCTGAAGTGCTCACCTAAATCCTAAAAACCAAAAATAATCCTTGGGTCTCAGAGGGCAGACTTAGTCCTATATACTTATATGCTAAAGTTCTGGTTTCCACAGCTTCCAGATTATATACAGTGATGCCTTTCATTTAGCTATGCTCATTCCAGTGTCGATGGGATCCGTGGGGGTTAATTAAGGGTAGTTTATAATCTTTAGGAGATCTTAAATTTTCCCTTAAATTTAATAACCAGTCTTGTATGCAGAGCTCAACAGCTGAGATATGTAACCTCCATCTCCTAGAGCACCCTTTCTATATATAAAGGTATTTCTCAGATGCTGCACCAAACTTTGGCTCCCTGTTTACTAGTCAGGCATAGCAAGAGCTAGGTTGAAACTCAGAGCCCAAAGTATTTTTATATTATTTGAAAGAGCAACGTTAAGTAGGCAAAGTATGTGCTGACAGCCTCTCAGACACACTGTGGTAGCACAGAGTCAGTCTGTTGCTGCATCCTGCCTACTGTTTGGTGCATAAAAATAATATCTGCCTTGTGTGTGACAAGAAGGTGTCGGGATATTCTCTTGGTGAGGCTGGAGACCAGAGATGTCTATATGCTTCATGTTATGTCGTTACATTTATTGACAACTGTAAATATAATACAGCTGAACTCTGCCATGCTACAGGAAAAAAACATGCAGGCTCTCATTCCTCTCACAATAGCATTTAGTTCTTTAAGTCCAAAAACTGCACGGGGTCATGCTCTGGGTTTATTAGATCTCATAGTTTTATACTTCTATACCCAGAAGTTCAGGTCAGCTGTGTGGTTTTTCCCATGATCTCATTATGTGTGTCAGCAACAGACGTGCATACAAAAGCGAAATCTTTGAAAAATATTTGGATAATAGAAGAGTTCAAGTTTTCTATTCTCAGACAGAATTTGTAGTCATCTTTTGAGCAGTGCTTTACAGTAGTTACACTATATTCCAAGTGGGAATAAATACATGTTTTCTAAGGACAAGAGTAATATTATGACAGAAAACATAATAAAACATTGAATTGGCAAGATGCAACAAAATAGGGGTAAAAAGAGGACTGTTCAGTCTGGTTTGAAATCTCTAATTTAATATATGGCTGTGCAGAGATGTTACAAATATAAAAAAGTAATGTAAATTACAAGTGTGTAATGTACACAGAATTGATACCCTCCAACAAATAAGATGTTTTGCCATGTATATCCCTCTTTGAAATATCTGCCTGTATTATTTATACACAGAAGTGCTGTATCTCACTTTTTTCTTCAAACTAAGTCCTTATGCATGTAGGATTTGTACTGTAATACATTATTGAGATGTTACAATGAGATGAGAGTGGGGAGCAGGGAAGTGATGGGGGTGGTGTGCAGGGTGTTTGTGTATGAGAGGCAAAGGGGAGGTTTGTCAGTGAGCAAAACAGTCTTAAAAACAACAATGGTATTTTAAGATACATCAGTGTATACCTTTAATGCCAGGTTTTCTTTTTGTAATGGATTTGACTTTTTTAATCCATGAAGAAGGTTAAAAGTGGTATCTTTGTTGAATAGCTACTGTATATCTAATTCTTGGAGGTTTTTTCCCCTCGTGATGTGGAAATGGTTTCAATTCCTTTTAATATTCATTTAATGTCAGTGCAATATATATTGCCACCTTACTTACTGCATTAGTAAAAAATGTGCTTATGTGCTATGATTCTCTTCTGATAGAAACATAAAATCTTGGAAGGATCAAAGTCCACCAACATTCACCCTCCTGCAAAAGCAGGAAATTGATCATGCGAGAGATGCTCACCTAATGCTAACAGATTATTATTATTTATTATAGCACTAACAGCAGGGAGGTGCATTAGACACCAGGAGGAGGATGAGGTCCTTGTCCTGGAGTGGCTTCAGTCTCCAGGGTGATCTTGCAAACACTTAACTAGATGACCAACTGTATACGCATGAAATCTTCGTAACTCACGTATTTAAGTATTTTTTTTCTATGTACAAGGCGTTCCCACAGGGTCTGCAGCACTAATTAAACTTAATGTTTCCCCTCTGCATCCCAGAGAATGTGAATACATAAAGGGGAAAGGATCAAGCTCCTCCAGTGCCTTATGGTCGCATGGAAGTTTTATTAAAAAAACACCACCTCTTTTCACTAGCTGCCTCTTATTTCCCCACACTGTATTTCCCACTTAATATTTTACAGCCAGCAAAAGCCATATTTTGTTATGCAGCTTTATTAAAACAAAGATCTTACTGACCACAGTGAAATTCCCGAAAGGCACCACTGTTGGACCAGAGTCTACAGAGGCAGTTATGTAAACCAGCTCAGAAAAAGGACATACATTATACTCTGTCATGTATATGTTAGGGTTACTCAAATGGCAAATTCTGGTCTAAATCCAAACTAAAGTAAGTTTTGCCCAGACCTCCCCAAGACTTCACTGGTTTAACCCTTCTGTGTTTGTGTGTTTGCTTCCAATGTATCAAGGAGGTCTTGCAGAGCATCCCCCAGCATTTCTGGCTGTGCTGCTGAGGTCTGTCAGGGCAGCAGCTGGCATCTTGTTCTCTGCAGTAAAACCATCCAGAGATATCAGCAGATAGGTTCACTTCTAAGCAAAATTATTCAGCAGATTTCATTACTAGTGTGGCAGCTCTGTTAATCTGCATTGCCTATAAATGTATGGTTTTGTTGTGTGTTGTTGGATGTTGTAATAGCTTTTATTTGTGAAATATCTTTTTTCAGAAGTCCCAAAAACGCTAGAAAATGTGAATAACTTAAATCTCTCCGTTTTGGACACGTGAAGCTTAGAGATTGCCAATACCTTTTCAGATGCCGATGAGACAGGAATGTAAATCCCTCTTTCAGATTATTTTTTTGTGTAGCTTTGGTTATGCCTCTTTCCAGGTTTTTCTCCTGCTAGTTCTAATGCAGTGCCATCAACAGATCGATGCAGTGGGGCTGATGGACCATGCTGGCTTTCTTGACCCCCACAGTCACATCCCAGTCCCTGATCCATTTCTCACATTTCTGATCCAGGAATTTTATCCTGATGACAGTCATGGACTACTGAGTCTTGCCTGTGGACATCAGGGCTCTGAAACGGACTTCTACTTCCCGTGTAATCTACAGTCAAAACCTCTTGTCACCCAAGTTATATTTCCTGGGTTTAAAAACAAAAAAAAAGGCAAACACAACAAAATAACATGCAAAACATATTGATAATGAGAACAAGTTTATAATTACTAAATGCAGAGGGACATATCAAAGCAGTGTTCTTCAAACAGGATATTATTTTGTAATTAAACACAACTTCAAAAGAAAAAAGCTAAAGACATGATCATTATAATGTGCATTAAGTGCAGTTGAAACATCATTTGAGTAAAATAATGCTGGGTAACAGGGAGGAGAATTGACAGAGAAGGAAAAATTAAAATAATTCAGTGTTAAGAGAAGCAAGCCAAATTATATTTGGAGAATTATGTTTTCTTAACATCTCTGTTATAAAATTATTCCCTGCATTATTTATTCTACAAGCCTTAATTGATAAATATTAGGTGACTGATTCTTGCAAAAGAGCAAGCGCTTGGTGGAACGTATTCTGGGCTGGTCTGGTTCATACTTATCATAAAAATGAAAACTACTGGAGCATAAAGAACTTACAAAAAGGCAGCATTACTGTGGATTTAGTGCAGTTGGTGTTTGATACACTGAGTTGTATTCATCACATACGCTGTGTCAAGGCATTGCTTACAATGTGTCGGATCATCTTACAGGCCATAAGCAAGCACTATATTTAAATTGAATGATACCAATATCATTCCGAGTTAATTCTTATATAATAAAGTATAAGAAAAGCAAGTAGCATCCATTTCCACATAATCTCTCTTCAAACTTATCTGTATTTGACTGCATTTTCCCCGTCAGCTTAAAAAAAGCAAATATAACTGAGAAGCCACCAAATTTAAAAAGGGTATTACAAAGACATTTAGTGAGGACATGCTATTTATTGGCTTTTTGATGGCTATAGTGTTTAAGCACATCACAAACAGAAATGGGCTTATTTCACATCTTCCTGAGACCAGGAGGCATCAGTAATATTCCCATTTGCAGAGACCAAAGCAATGCAGTGACATGCCTGCACCCTGCGGGGACTCTGCGGTGCAGCTGAAAACAGAACCACGTTTCTTTTACTCTTTTAACTGCCACTCTTAAATTTTTTAACTGGTTTTGGTCCCCTGCTAAGGGACGCCTCTTGCCCTGTGAAATCCATCTATCCACAGAGTGCCAATAGACAAATCCATACTCCTTCATATTTGAAAATGCTGAGGGAGATGTAACTATGGGTGGAGCTGTGGGAATAGCAGAGTTGAGTTGTTCCTGTTGGAGGGTTCCTCAGTCCCACGACATCCAACAGGAGCTTTGCTCCTCTCCCCTAGGACTATTGCTTTACCCTTGTGCATTATGGACCCCGCCATCGTGGGGTGACCCAGCCAGCAGAGACACAGGTGACTTGAAACACATCCCATTCTTCCCCTGAACAGGGAAAGTGCATTCTGATTTATTCTGCAGGATGAATAGTCCTAGAAAAACCTTTTTATTAAATGTTCCATAGGTAAAATCGGAATTCATGTATAGTTGAAGCTGTTGGTTGCCAGACCCCTGCAGGTATATGCTACTTCTTCTTGAAAGAATGACCTAAAATGTCTTTATTTCCCCGAAATTTTATCAGGATGTATCTTCATTAAAAGGTTCTCTTGTCAAGAACTCAGATTTTTTTCCCATGCCTTTATGTAGATTATATTCTCTGTAAACACGATGGACTTCAGTAACTTCAGTAATGGGGGTCAAGGTATGAAAAGAACAATTGAAGGAGATTTCAATGTGCGTTTGAAATTTTGGGCAAAGTTTACTTTACCCTTCCTCCCCCCCCCATTTCAAAACACCAACAGGCTGTCCTTGCTTTTGGAGCGTCTCGTTCTCAAGGCTCTCACCTTGCAAATCTCTACGTATGTGCTTTATTTCTTAAGTGTACACAGACCACAGCCAAAGCTTGGGCATATGTGTGCGTAGGACTAGGATGTCGTCTGGCAGATGGTGCCATGGCACCTAGATTTCTTCAGAAGTCAACTGAAGCCTTCCATCATTTCATGGAGATAAATAAGAAAGCAATTTCTGAATGCATTATAAAGTGTTATTCACTCAGAATTGCTTTGAAGGAATAACTAGCAGAGCACACAAAAAACTGTGGGTAACCTGCACGCTGCCTTGCTGTGCATGTGAAAGTTGAATGCCAGAGTTTGTCTCTTTATTTAACATTTTGCATGCAAAAGAACAAGGTATTATACCATCAAAACAAATATTTTTTATTGAAGGAGAACAGATACATCAAAATCAAGGAGAATAGCCCTGAGTCTTGAATCTTAATATAACTGTTAGCTCATTAACACAAAACTCGGCGGGTTTTCTACGTCCCAAAATGTCCTTATCTCTGCAGAGCTCTGTGCTGATTGCTGAAGGTGATTTTGAGACAAAACACTTCCAGAACGGTACCATACAATTTGTCTTTGTGTCAGAGGGAACTGTTTAAATGACTTGAGGTAAGTCAGCAGAATAGTACAAGCACATGTTTGCCCATAGTCTTACCTGAAGATATAGTTGAGCTTGTATTACAAAGAATTCAGCTGTATAAATACCTCGTGCCATCTGTGTATGGCAGGGGAATTGAGCCAGTAGAAGCTCAAGACCTGTGTCAGTGTTCTCACAGAAGGACTGTTTATGAACAGATGTTATGCGGTGTTTTTCACAGAAAATGGGCTCTGGAGAGAGAAAATGTCTATCAATTACTGAGGTATTATGTATAACAGCAATTTTTAACCTTGAGAATGATACTTAAAAGTTCTCTGTGAAATATTCAGTGCCGCGACCACTTCCTTTGTGCGCAGTAACACACGCCCTTGCCTATTGCCCAAATTCTTTTTGATATTGCATTTTAAGTTCTTTCAGAGAAAATGTTTTAGATATTGTAGGGCACGTTATTCCCCGGAAAAAAAAATTGGTGGCCTGACTGAAAAACTTTTTCTATTTGCTGATCTCAAAATTAAGCTGTTTTTAAGATTGGGTGCTTTTATACTCTGTGCTTCTCAGACCCATCTAAGGAATACATGAATTCAAAAATTGTCATTTACTAAGCGAATTATAGATGTTAAATGAATGGGAAAAAATATATATTCTGGCTAACCTGTGTTCAAGCCCTGGTAATTAACACTGATTTCAGTAGGGTGTTTGGAAGAATCTTAGTGAATAAAGACGAATTTACTTGCAACTGAAAAATCAGGCAATATTCAGTAAAATTTAGTAATTATATAGCTGTATTTATTTAATAGACTGCCAGTGCTAGTTTCATTAGACTAGTTATATCTTACTCTCCATTTTTATCGCTTCTGTAAAACTCCTGACTTCACAAGGCCTTTGAATTTGGGCTTTCCATGATAATAAAAACATAAAAATGGAGCCCCCAGTTGTTGCTAACAATTACAGCCATCAGAGTTGGACCGTGTCTTACCAATCTGCTCTTGCTTCAGGAGACAAAGTGTACCTTGCAAAAATGCACCATTATTAAATATTCTCACATGGGATATCTATGATTCTATAAGACCCTTATATGACCTGTGGACAGACAAAGTGTTTTGCATAATATATATACTTTTATTTTCCTCTAGCTTTCTTATTATTTATTCAATAAATCCTTTTTTTTTTCCTTGCTGACAGCAGTTGTATTTATAAAGCTAAATCCAACACAGCAAAATGTTCATCACTTTATAAACTAAACGCTAATGTTTTATTTATGTGCAATGAACAGAGAAAAAAGAACTGAATTGATGTTTACCTAACAAGCTGCAAAAAAGTGCAGTAACATAATAGTGAAGTTCATAAGCATTCTGGCTTGTAATTTTTGGTGTCAACATTTGAATTGCAGAAAGAGCTTATGCAGACATAGCACGTATACAAGTGCAGTTTAGATCTACATCTATAAAAATAACATCTGTTTAAGCATACATTACATTTAAAAATAACTGTACAGTGATCAGCTGGTTAAGTACAGTTAACCAGATGCCGTTTTAAAGTGCCAGATGGAACAATGAAACTAAGATTGAAAATTAAAAAATACTGTGAAAGGTCAAATCAATTAAGCAACCTGTTTTGTTGGCATGTAACAGTTACAAGTAAGTTTAAACTACTTAAGGAGTGAGCAATGTGAAGATGAAGCAGTTAATTTTTAACTTGCTATTTAGAAGAGGGAAAGATAAAATGCCTGCCATAGTTCCAGGGTCCCTCGGCAAGTCTAGGGGGATACTGGGAAAACAGGCACAGTTAAGTAATGTTTGCTTTGTTTGCTTTCAATTTAAAATAAATAATATCTCTCAGGCTTTTAAGTAACATCTTTTATGGCAGTCTGAGCTCATGCAACACAGATGCAAACATCTCTTTCTTCTCTCCTGTGACCAGTGGGAGACTCCTTGGCTGAATCAGCTCCCTGGGCTTGCTCTTTATCCCTGGGGATAGTGCCCAGGGGGGTCAGGGATGGGCTTGGGAACAGACTGATGCCAGGGGATGCCACGGGAAGCTGACACCCCTTGTAAATGGATTCTCCAAGCCCTGTTTATTTCTGGGAACTAAACCCACCTGAATTAGGAACAGCACCCAATAAGAGGTTTAAGGTGCAGTTTTAGAAACTAAGGTGTCACTGTGACTCTGTGAAAAAAAGACAAACATTTGTTAAAATTGCACATGATAACAAGCCCCTGAAAGACAGATATGAGGAAAAGAGATCTTATCCACCTCACCTCTTCGAAGTCCAAGGGGAGAAATAGCGTCTTTGAAGTTTTATTTAGGCAATGCGTTTTTCTCTTCAGTCCCAGCCAGTGTGAAATTCACAATCTAAATTTAAATTTTGGACAACAGGACAGTGGTATCCTTGCCTTAATCAGGAAGGTGTAATGATACCTGCAAGTCTGTTGGCAAGCAAGGCAGAACTTGTGGATAAGGGGAGAGGAAGTGTTGATTTTTCGATTTTTGCTGCTGCTACTTTTTGTTAATTTTTTTCCTAAATTCTCAAATCACTGCAGCTCAGACACCCTATAACACAGTAAATTGCTGGATAATCCTCCAGCAATAGTGCAGGACATCAGAAACTGTTTTGGAAAGAAGGTTTGGGCACCAAATCTGGGAGAGCTGTGGGAGCTCCAGGTCAGAGGGAGATGCTCAGCTGCCCTGGGGGACAGCAAACCCCCCCAGCAGCAGCAGTGCCATCCATCAGCAACCCCAGCGGGAATTTTTCCTGAATGAGTGTAGGGCTATTTTCAACCTAGGAACTCGCTGTTGTTCCTTTGTTTTAGCGACTTTGTTTATGCGTGGCTGGCGGAGGCCAGGGGAGGAGGGCAGAGCTCCGGGGCACGCTGCTCCTTCCTGACACCTCCTCGCTCGCTCCGCCAGCTCCCAGCAGAGGAGCAGCTGCACCTCTCCCCTTGCACAGCCAACTGTTTGGGCCAGAAACACAATGAAAAGATTCTGCGGCTGTTAAAATAAATAGCTTCCCGGCAGGGGGTGGGATAGTGTGGCCGTTCCTAGGAACTTGGTGTACCCTGCTTCCAGAAAGTGCTGGGATGGGACACACTGTGGAGAGGGAGGAAATAAGCCTGGCTTCTGCACTTGGCTCACTCTTCCTCCTCACACTGAGAATAGTTACCCTACAGATCGCTGGTCCTGCTGGATTCCCTTTCATGGAAATATTTTGTGTTCCTGCTGGTTCAGTGGCTGATGTTCAATTATTTTTATTATTTTTTTTTTCTCCCCCCAAACAGTTTCTCTTCGTTGACAGCATAGAGCAAACATTTGGGCCTGCTGTAAATAGAGAACATACCAGACCAGTGGCAGGTAGCTTGTGATGTTTAAGTGAGTTGCCAACCGAAGTTTGTAAATCTGCGAAATCGAATCATTATATTTAACAGACAAATGTGTATAATATAAAATCAGTGAAAAGATAACATAATAAGTACTTTGACTATTATCTTGGGGCCTAATTAGACTGGCGGAATCACTGTAGTCAGTGAAATTAGAGTTATACAACTGAGGGGAAGGGAAATCCAGCCCTTTAGCAGAATGAAGGCTAATGGAGCCCCGTTGACATTTGCTGTCCCAGGTATTCAGCAGCTGTTCCTTTCCTTCGTAGAAAACAGGACATTGCTCTTCCCAGACCATATTTTCTTTCATTTAACCCTCTGGCAGAGGAAGCTGTGGAGAGGTAAGAGGGGCTAATCCCTGCCTGAAGCCCAGAATGTTTCACCAAATATCTTCCCGTCCTTGTCGCTGCATCCCTCTGGTCTCCAGAGGTGGTACCTTGCAGCAGAATGGGGCTGCTAAATCCTGTGTTCTGCTCACAAGAACGGGTGCTGGGAGGCCACAAGCCTTCAAGAAAGCCAGGGCTGTGCTCCCCTCTTTGCTCACCTCTCCACCCAGGCACTGAGAGATGCTGCCCTGGCAAGCAGAGGTTCTGGAGCAATATTGCTGCCTGGGATTCCAGGTGGCAACATCCAAACAATGTGCCAGGGGTGGGGGGATGTGTGGGCTGGGAGTAGTGGTATGAAGGTCAGTGATGGAAAGGCTGAAGGGTGTAGACGGAGCAGAGAGGAGCATGAATTTCATTGGGACGTGTTGGACTGGTGGCTTACTTGGGGACATGAATCATTCAGCCTGAGAAATTTGTTTCCCTGATGAAGGAAATAATTCTCAAGGAAAACCCTTTGACTGAATTTTGCCATCACTCTCAGGTGCAGATGAGATGCCTGTGCTTGCAGGGCACAGTACATCACTGGCGGGGTGAATTTGTGTTGGTGGAAGAACGTTCTAGCAGCTGGCAGTAGGATTGGGGCGTTTCTTCCTCTGGGAGCAGGAATTTGAGCAAGCTGGAGCCCCTGGAGGGTGAGACAGGAGATCTACCTGGCTGCAGGCTGATTGATTGTGTTTCTGTTTCCCCCAACACCCAGTGCCTGGCCAGCCTTCCTCATTACTCCTCTCCTCAGTGCTCTCCTAACCTGTAGCTAAATCACCCTTGGCAAGTTTTCCTTCCCTTGCAAAGACGGCAACTCCCCTGTCAAGTTCTTGAGCGTTTGTTTGTGCAATGAAATCTGTGATGCTCTAAATCTCAATGTGCATCAGCTGGCATGCTCTGACATTTGGAGAGTCTCACATTCATTGTGTGCCAGACACACAACGAGAGGCCTCAGCACAGATGTAGCTGGACCCCAGGTTCATCTTGGAAGGTAGGGAGGGATGTGCTGTGGGTCAGCAAGTGACCTGGAGGCTTTCGGTGGGGGAGGGAGGACTGGAAGGGAGCAGTGGATAGCCAGCTGGCTGATCGCCTCAAAACCAGGACAAACAGTTGAATATCATTTTCTTCTGAATTCCTGAAGTACCAGGACATCTGGCTACCTGAAATACATCAACAAATAGGTCGGCTAAGATTGCAAACGCGTGCCTCACACAACAGCGCCGTGAGGAGAGTGAGGGCGACTCTGCCAAGGAAAGTCTTCCTTTTCACAGTAACATTTTCTTCTAAAATCCTCTGCAGGCTTTTTGACTAAGATCACTGGAAAATGTGTTAGTCTGGGAATCTCTAATTTAAAAAAAAAAAAAAGGAATTCAGGGAAAGTGTATTTCTGAGGTGGAAGCAGGAGATCTGCAGCCATGGGCAGTGTGGACAGGTCTCTCCCACTCGAGGGTTTTCTGCACTCCTGCATCCTGGTGTTCCCCACTTGCAGTGTTCCTGCTCTAAGCATCACGTGGGGAGAGCCTCCTGCCCCCTTTTCCCATGTTTTCCCTTACACCATTGCTGCTGTGCTGATTTGGGAGCCCTTTGCAGCATCTGCACAGTCCCAGTGCTGACCAGGGATGGAAGGTGGGAGGGGACTAGCTTCAGAGACCATTCCATCATTTCTTATTTCTACAGTACCTTATAGAAACACCCGAAATTGCCCAAAAATTGCTTCTGTTTCATCTCTCCTTAGGCATTTGCAGGATAGGATTTTTCCTCATGGCAATGAACACCAAAAATTACTCCAATTTTTTCTATGTAAAAATACAACACTCTGATTATTTTTATGTCACTGGCGACCTTTCTAAGTCTCTTTTACCCCAAATTATATTTATAGATGTGTTGCAGCTCCTATGCCTGATTAGGATAATGTGTGGGAGCTGAAGTAAATGATGCCACTGTTTGTCCACTGTTTTAGAGGGTTTTAAAAAATTCTTTTTAAAGCCTGCGAGGTCCTCATAACTCTTTTCCCCACCCTCTCCAGCCACAGAGGAACCAGTTGGTCCCAATAAATAAAATTCTTACAATAAAAGTCAAATATGGTATATCAAAACAAAAAAAATAAAGTCATACTGTTGTTGTTTGCACTTTATGGATTCTGGGGCACTGGGTAATGCCTTTTTTCAGTCTTTCTTTTGCTAAATCAACATTAGCTAGCAATGCACCTAATCTTGACTGAACTATGTTATTTCCTGCCTCCCTGCCTTTCCTGTCTAAATCTCACTCTCTGCTGAAGCAGCTAAATTTGCTGCAAATGAGGAATATTTTGGGACACGAATTTTCTTACAAAACATGGGGAGAGATCTAATGCTGTAAGCAAACAGCGCTCTAATTAATGCAGATCCAGGCTATTGAAAGCATTTCTAGGTTACGGTTATCAAAAAAAGAGATCAAGAAATTGATGCTGAACCCAGGACTGGCACATAGGATAAATACTGACCGCAAACATTTTTGGGAATGGTACCGGAGCAGATGTGAGCTCAGAAATTCTGGACCTGGAACATATGGGTTTTAATAAACAGACTTCTGTTCCAGCTCCTCAGTTGCTTTTTTTTTCCCCCCCTTTTTTTTTTTTAAACTGTTCTTGCTTAATTTTATGTGCCTGTGTATGCTTCCATTATTAATTAATCTACAAGTATTTGGCATTGCTTCATCGTCGAGGTTTTCTTTAATTTGCAAATGTGCTGTTTTAGTTTGAGCAGGACTTGTGTAGCTAATGTTAGAATGGAAACATTTTTAACCCTCTGTTTCATCAGTTTCCTGCCATCTCCTTTTCTCCTTCGAAGAGGAGTAGCTGCCTTTATGTGTGTGCACGTGCACACGTGCGTGTGTGTATTATTAGCTGTGCTGTCATTTTTAATCCTTTTCTTTCAATCATCATTTTTCCTCAGACATGAAATATTTCAGTCTACCACACTGCACAGGCTGCTCACGGTGAAACACTCGCAGCATTTTCAAAATCTAAAACAGAGGAATACCATGAGGATAGAACAAAAGAAATTAAAACACTAGATATGCCACAGTTGTCTTATGCAGCTGTTAGAAATTTAATTATTTTATCTCATAGAATAATGTGCCCTTCAGAAATCATTTTGGACTAGATGTTTCAAACCAATGATCTGTAGTTAATTATCTTTAATAACTGTTGCACATTATGGTTAGATCTATGTTTTTGCTAAACCAATTAATAATATCTTCATTAGTATAAAGACAAGGTAGCTGGATCCTTTCATTTTTCACATTGAAAGAGTAGATATTTTAAACAGTGTAATTTACTTTAGCCATACATTCCCGATGATATGACTAATTAATGAAACTTCAAAGACATATAACTTCCAAAAGCTACTTATTTA
This sequence comes from Pachycephala philippinensis, assembly GCA_013397055.1. Taxonomy (NCBI): domain Eukaryota; kingdom Metazoa; phylum Chordata; class Aves; order Passeriformes; genus Pachycephala; species Pachycephala philippinensis. The sequence goes on along the minus strand of VWZT01007078.1, from coordinate 537,920 downwards.
AAGTCATTGTTGAGCACTTAATGACATTATGTTGGGGCATTGCAGAAACCATCACTGCCTGAGTGTTGAATTTGCTAAACCTTTTTATGCTACCAAACTGAAGGAAGCTTGAGTTATATTGAAAAGCAAATTGAGCCAATATTTCTTCATGTTCAAAAAAACCTGCCACAAAACCTGTTGATTACAGAGGATCTATCAGAAGTTGATGACCTCCTTTCTGCTTACATGTTGCAGCTGCCAGTTTGACTTATTCATGCAAGTCTGTGTGGAAAACTCTGGAAAAAGAGCAAAGAAAATATTCTATATTTTAAGAGTTGGGTGGAATTAATTTTGTTCAGAATCACTGGTTGTCTAAATATTCTTTTTGTATCTGATTTTTTCCTTTTTTTTTTTTTATGTCCATGTCTCATTTTTTCAACTGTCTGATAACTACCACGTAATTTTAGTCTGCTACCTGACAAAAAATTACCCTGAGTACAGTATTAAACACACCAATGAGTGCTTTGGTATTACCAGTGCTCCTGATGGCACAGAGAGTAAAGCTGGATGTTAGGGGGCCAAATGGTTTTGGTCTCCTGTTTAGGCATGTGAGCTGATGAAAAGATTCTCCTGAAAAATTTCCCTGACCTTGAGGTAAACTGAATGCACAAAAAGATGTATTCTGTTTTTCATCTTATATGTATTTTCATACAATCTTCAAATATCATGCAGCCATCAGGGAAGGCTTTCTGAATCTTAAAAGAGCATCGTATATACAGCCCTCCAAGAACTGGTATTTCCCACCATGGAGAGCTGTACACCAGGAATCAACTGAAAATAAAAAAAAAGAAAAAAAAAAGAAAAAAAAAAGAGAAAAAATACATCTAAGAGAATAAAACAGTGCAGTCAACTGTGCACGGGGCTGGAAGGCCAGGAGAGAAGTGTTAACAGCCAGTTGTGACAGCTACAAAATAATTACCCGGGCAGTGAGCACCTGGTCCTTCAGCTGCCGGGCTTCCCACAGGAGTCATCTCCAGGCCTGGTGCAGATAGGGAAGAGGGTGAATGCATTTAGTCAGGATTAGACTTAACTGGTAGCAGAGATGGGGTTCATGGTCCATGTCTGTGCTGAGCCTGTGCTGCCAGAGCTTGGGGCTGCTCATCCTAATTCACACGTAGAGGCTGCTCCTGTTGGGAAGGTGAAAGGTGTGGATTCCCTTAATGCAGATCTGGTGGCCTTGGGGGGTTTGGGGGTTGGAGAAATGCATCACTTAAGAGCAAAGAAAGGAGGGAGCTTTACTGCTGGTGATGTTTTGGGGGCTTTGTCCGTGTGATTTGTTGACTGACATTTCAAACACAGGTAAACCTCCTGCTGTGTGCAGGTTAACCCAAGTGATTGATATTTAATGATAATATTAATACACAGTAAAAGGAAAAAATGCAAGGTGTCTAAAAGACACCTTTTCACACTGTATTTCTTTTTTCTCTGTGTGCCTACTGAATTAAAAGCCTGTGTTTGAGACTCCTCAGGGGTAAAGTCTATAGTGGCTTTCTGGAAATGGCCAGTTCGACCAAGTTGTGGGAACCTGGCAGGGAAAGCATCAAAAAGATCATTTTCTAATAGCAGCTTGTAAACTCAGATATCTCTGGAAAGCAATGGCATTTTTCTCAGGTGCCAGCACTTCTGCAAAGTTGTTTTCCCCCCTTAAACCGTGCCATCTTAAAAATTCTGTGTATTAGTGCCAGACTGTTTGAGGCTGCTGCTATTAATGCTCCAGTGAGCTGTAGGAGCCTGCGTGATCCTCGTCTCGATGGTTTCTTGGGCTGAACCTTTTCTTTCTAAGGGAGAGAAAAATAAATTTCCCCTAAATGATCATTATTCTTTTTTTAATCCTGCATGGGTATTTTTCTTCAGTTACCCTGAAAATACTGAAATAGGATAACATTAGGCTGTCTTCAAATTATAGGGGTATTTGAAGAAAAACTTGAGTAAAATTACTTTTCTAGTATTGAGTTGAATGGAATATTTTAGACTTAAAATTTTGCATAGATTTTCATCTAGATTTTGCCATAAACTCTAACATTTTTAAAATTAGGTAATGGACATGACACGTGTTTATTCTTCATCGTGTTTATCCTTTCTAGAAATCTAAAGCATTTCGTTTCCTATGTTTTTATTAAAGCACATAGTCTTTCTGAAATTCTTCATTATTGGTCCATTAATATTTCTGGGATATTTTGAGGTGTAAGCAAAATAGGTGGGTTTATAGGAGTCATAAATATCATCTAGCTACAACTTATTCTTAATCCCCTTGTAAGAAAATAATGCCATTCTTCATTTTCATTCCCTGGGGTTTACTCTTTGATGTCCTACATACCTAATCAATCTTTAAACTAATGCCAAATCTGATTAAAGATTGTCAGATGAGGCTGGTACTTGTTACTTCATATTTTTGCTGCAAGGAAGGAGTGTCCAGATGAGGAAGTTCAGTGTTTGGATAGAGTGAAGCTGTCTTACTAGCTAAAATTTTGAGCTGAATACCTCAGTGCACAAGAAATGTCACTGCAGAAATGGGTGATGGTTCTGGAATAAAGATCACACAATTTTCCTTTGTCACCTGTGCAGTACATCCATGCTGGAATATTACTGGAGGCATTTTGAAATTACCTCTGCTGTGAGTGTAGCTCGAGCTGTTGTTTGAGTTGTTTCTAGCATGCAGCTGTATTTTATTTCATTTCATTTCAATGATTTGCTATATATTTTTTGAGAACTTTAACCTCTCCCATTTTGGGCTGACACGGTAACACAAGCTCTTTTCTCTTCCTTTTAAAGTCTGGGCAGCCAAAAAATCCAAACACTCACAGTGTTTCTGTGCCTTGAAAGTAAGTTACCAGGAACTGGGAGAGGCACTGGACGAGTTAGGTTACAGATGGAAATCATTATTCTGTTTGATGAAAGTTTCAGTAATATTCTCCAACCTTGAGGTGAAGGAGGCTGACTTGTATGGCTCCGTGTCACAGCATCTTGTTCCAGTGGGAAAGTAAATGAAACTCTTCAGTTTCCATGGACTTGGACTTTGCACTGGGGGTTAGTTTGCATGAGATATTGGTATCGTGTGCAAGCCAGAAATGAATTTGAGCAAATCTCAGTTGTATAAGCTGATGTTAGCGAAATTATTGAAAATTTACCACTTGAGAACTTCTGGTAATTAAAGATTGCTTCTAGAGGTTCCCCTGCTCTTCAGAAATAACCTTGTGAAGTGTTCATCTAAGGGCTATTCACAACCTGCCTTTCTCAGAGTCGCTCCTTGCTGCTGTGAAAGCAGGGGCTGGATATGGAAAACAAGCATTTTTAGCACACCTCCTTCTTTGCAGAGCCTGTGTTTGGTTGGTAAGCCCTCAAGGAAGAAACACATAATATAGGGAATTTGATCTCTAATTTGGATATCACATTTGTAACACCTTAAAATTATGATAATGTGATTCTGTTACTGGAGGACTAATTGGGAAACCACAAAATCTTGGAATGCATAAGCCAGTCCCACATTAATGTTACTTAATGCAAATGCATTGGTTTTGGGGTTGGGAGTATTTTATAATTTAAGTAAGCAGTTTAAATTATGTGGTTATAACTTAAACAAAATGTATTGTGCATGGGAGTGATAATTCAGAAGCCTTGTGTCCACTTATCCAACTCCTTATCCCATGAGAATTATGCATGTTGTAAAAAATTTTGAATGAACCAGCAGTGGTTAAGAATATATAGCTGAACACTTCCCTAGCTCCCAAGAAAATGAGTGATTGAAAATGTTAAATGTTGCTGCTGCCATATTTATGAACAGGAATCAAAGCTCTCGGGGCCATAAAACTTCATATCCTGGTTGTAGCCCAACTCATTTGGCCAAAAGATACCCCTCAGGAGTGAGCTAGATGAGAGAGAGTCGAGTCCCATCTAAGGCAAATGTCTTGCAAGCTATTTTCTTTTTAGTAATCAGTATGAAACCGTCGTATAACTTGTGTCTGTTGAACTGAGAAAAAGGATTTCAGATACTAAAGATCAAATAGAATATTGGTAAAAAACCTCATCTAAAACCAAAACTTGTCAGAGAATGAAAAAAAAACCAAACCCAGACATTTTCTTTTTTTCCTTAGGATGGAGACTATTTCTTAAAAGCAATTTCATATTCATCTGCCCATTCTGATTATAGCTGGGTCAAAAAACTAACTATACTCAGAGAGACAATTGCTAAGCTAACCCAAAGTAGAGAAGATTGCAGAGCTGACATGAAAACCTGCTCAGGTTAAGCATGTACAGTGCCCTAGGACAGAGGATGAGCAGGGAGCATTGGTGGGGAATGAAGTTACTGCATTTTCCCTACTGTTTTTCTTGTTGATGGTTTGAATTTTTTTTTTTTTTTGTGATAGCAACCGGAAACACTATTTCCTGAGAAAATAAAAAAAAAAAACCCTCCTCTAAAAACTGCATGGCTGGAAAAAAATCTGGTCCTTGTAGCTGTGAGAATTAGTGTACCACCCTGCCCTAAGTAAGGACTACATCCGGAATTAAACCCAGCTTTCCTCTGCCTTTGTTTTATTTATTATCTGCAGAATTGCTTTGTACGAATGTTATGAAAGAGCCCTGCATTGGGGAGTTTTTCTGTAAATGAGCCATTAGCTTGAGTAAACAGGATCTGGACGGAGTTTGAAGCCTCCACAAGGCGGCACTGGCGCATCTCGCATCCCAGTTCCCTCTCTCATCCCTGCTGGATGCTCCCTCGCCAAACGTTTAGAAATTTTATGTGCACACTTTTTATCAAAAAACTCTTCCGCTTCTGAATTTTCGTGTTACCTTGCAAAGTGTTAGGTTAACAAAATAGGAGTTAACCTTGATAAAAGCCGTCAGTAATTTCTTATACAATGAATATTATGTGTTCTGGGAGCTTTAAAGCAATGATAATGTAAATTGCCTATTTGCAGTGACAAACAATACTCTTTTAGCACTTCAGTGTATCAGTGACTTGCGAATTTTGTACCCAGCTTCTGCTTTCCCTTTCATGGTCATTGCAACATGTTGAAAAAGTTTCAGAAACTGGTTTTATTTAATTTCTTTGGGTTAACAAATGGATGCACCACTTGCGTGCACGATTCCTTTTTCCCCCCACTGATCACAGCTGGTGACTGAGATGAAGCTACTCCTTGTCTTTACAAACTCGACTCCAGCCAGCTGAGATCCAGGCCCTACTGCCTTTTCTCTATTAAACACATACTGAACTCTGTCAGTAAACAGCAACATGGGAGAGGAGAGCAGTAGGAACAGCTAAACAAAGTGGTTTTCCTGATGGCAGTCCCGTTAGCAAGCACGGAGTTGCCGCTATCAGTAAGGAGGTCAAGTTGCCTATTTCATCTGCTTATGCAGTAAAAATGCAACTGGAGAAATGAAGTAATAGCAGCAAATGCTCCCTCTGACCCTCTGTCACCCAAGGCAAGCCGAGTGGGGTTCCCTGTGCAAGCCCTGCAAATCTTGTGTCCCTATTCCCAATAAAGCAGAGCTATTTTAATGAGATATTTTAGTGTATTAGGGTTTAAAAGACATCTTAACAAACTTTAGAATGAGATTTATACAATGCCTTTTTTTCTGTGCTGATACTACTTCACAGAACCATTGAAGAGTTTGGGTTGGAAGGAACTTTAAAGACGGTCTCATTCCACCCCTCTTCCATGGGCAGGGAACCTTCCACTGTCCCAGGTTGCTCAAAGCCCCATCCAATGTGGCCTCGGACACTTTCAGGGATGGGGCAGCCACAGCTTCTCTGGGCACCCTGTGTCAGTGTCTCACCATTCTCACAGTAAAGAATTTCTACTTGTCACAATTTTTTTGAAAAATGTGCACTATAGTTACCGTTCTTTGGACAACTGAATAGCTTCAAATGTTGTGATTACTGTATTTTAAGCAAAATTTCCTTTTTATTTCTTAGCAGTGCGAAAACAGATCAGAAGAAAGAAACATATAAAAGCTCTCCCTCCTAAAACCTTGCTGGCTCTTCTCCCTTGCTCTGTGGTCAAAAGTTAAATAGGATGTTCTGATTATCACCACTCCCAAAACAGATCAGTGGGATTTTTTTGTTCAAAATAATTCCTCCTCCTCTTGCAGTTGCTCTGTGCCAACAAGTTCAAAATACGGGAAGCTTGACCTTAGCTACAGTCCTTGCTGATGTGCCACACATCCTGCACTGCCCAAGGAGCACAGGGAGCTGAGGCAATCTGGTGGAGACTTCCGAGCTCTGCCCTTTCCACCAGAGCACGGACACACGAGGGGGAGAAAAGTCCATGGGGAGTCTGATGTAAATTTACTTGAAGCTAACAAGTTCCACAGATTTCATTGCAATTTTGGAGCGGCACCCAAATATGTAATAAATTGGCAAGGAAAAAGTTCCCACTGTATATGTGGCAAAAAGGAGTCTTCACCTCCCAAGTGCTAAAGGGGAAAGTCAAAATCTCTTTCGAACTCTGCCACATTCACCAGTGTATAGTGAAAGAAAACATTCCTCCCTGATCCCGATGCTGGCGACCATCCAGAGCCCAGAGCACTCTGGGAAATTCCACTTTCTGAACCCCGCTGTGCTACCTAATCACACAATGGGCTACATATGCCATCCAAGAAAATAAACACAGGTCTGGGAAGCTGTTTGTCCTGCAGGGCTAGGAATGCTCTTCCTAACTTGGCAGGGCAGCATAATCCTCTCTGAAAGGGGAGAGAGAGCTGCTTGAACTCAAACTGACTAATGAGATTGAAGAAAAGCCCATCAGAATCTGGCACAGCCCTTCGCTCACCCTGCCAGCACACTGCCAGGTGACACTGCTGGGTACTCTCACTGTGGCTTGTGTTTGTGTCATGATAGGAGCTAGACCATGGATCTAGACCCCAACAAGGGCCCAAAAGGTTGCTAAGTGGCAGGTGGTACCCCTGAGCTTCTGGTTTATAGGGGAGGCTGCTGCCTTTGCTGGTCCTCTGGGCAAAATCCGACTGAGTTTCAACCTTTGCGATAGACCATGGGCAGGTTCAGCAGTGACTAAAATTTCCTGTGACTGGAGGTGCCTTAACAGGGTCCTGTGGTCCATGTGGGCTGAGATCCTGGGATCTCAGTGAAGAGAGGGGTTGGAGGATGGAAGTGGTGGCCTATTGAAGGTTTCCAGTTGGTCAGCAGCAACTGCAAACTGCGTCGGCTTTCCTGAGACCTGTCTAGTGCTCTTCTCCACTTGGCTCTTGAGATCATAACCAAATTCCTCTGAGAGCAAGACTTGCATTGATTATAGTAGAAATTGGATCTGGATTTTAAATCACATTATTAGCTCTTCTAGCAAGATGAACTGAGCGATACAATTTGATTAAAAATTGCAGAGACCTCCCCTTCCACCTCCCTCGCTCAGTTTTGGAGCAAATGTGTGTTTCATGGTAACAGGGAATGAAAGCGTTCCACAAGGGCTTTTTTAATTACAGCATTAATAAAATGCACTATATGTTATTCTCTAAATCTACAGATTTGTTGCTTTAAACACATCATATTGCTCTCTGAAACACTTGAAACTCTCAGAAGTTTTTAAAAGTGTGTGTTTAGGTTAAGGTTAAGTTGCCCTTGACAGCATTTTTTAAAAAGATTTGAATTGTTGAATAACCACCTTTCACCCATCCCTAATTGTAATTTAAATGACAATATGCTCCCAATCAATAGCTCTTTGTCACACTTTGAAGATCAAGGATGAGATTTCACCCCATGAGTTTACATGGCAAAAGCTTCTTTTTCATAATGCTAAAAATGTTGCATCCTGCTGTTAAAGAAGTATAAGAATACCTGCTCTCAAATAATTAGTTTTGAATAAAAGCATTTAAGTCATACTTTATAGCCATTAATTTGAAACAATTCAAAGCCCTTCATTTCTGCACTTTGTTCACAGCTAAGTATTACAATAGGTATTTTAGCCAATTGGAAAAAAAATCAGTTACAGCAAGGTAATTTGAACAACTTAAGTTGGGTGATATTGTAAGAGGTAGGTTTTGAATAACTGTAGCTTTATTTTTGCATCAACTCCATTTCTGTACAGAACCATCTCTGCAAGTGGAAAATTGAAAAGCTTTTAATGGTGATCACTGTGTGTATGTGATTTTGCCACGTTGTGTGCTTGTCTAACAGGTACATATGGGGGCATGTGGCTGTTTCTCCAGTTGTACACATAAAGACAGGCATTTATTATACAGGCTCCACTCAAAAAGCTGTTTTGCTTTATTTTATTTTATTTTATTTTATTTTATTTTATTTTATTTTATTTTATTTTATTTTATTTTATTTTATATTTCTATAAATAAACTCTTTTTCATAGTCCTAGGCAAGGGCCAGACCTCTACTGTGCTTGGTGTTATGAAATGCCAAACAGAATGATGGTCTTTGTCTGAGAGTGCTTACAATTCTTGTTTTTAGTTAGAGCGGAGAAATGTTTTAAGAAGGATAAAGTCTGGTCTGTTTCCATGTTGTCCTTGGTAAACCCAATCTAGTCTGGTCTCAAAAACGGAGCAATTCTGCTCGTTGCCAGGGAGAATACATAGGTATCCAATGAGTCATGGTCAAACATACGGCCATTATTAGACCACAAACACAGGAGGAGAAAAAAGATTTCATTTGGACCTGTTGTCCCTGCCGAGATGGTGAGAAGGAATAACAAATAAGCGAGTGGAGGAGGTTGCTCTTTAGGTATTTATGAGGAGCTTCTCTCCCTGTGGGGATAGACTGGGGAAAAGCAGAAATGTGCACGTTGGAAAATTTAACTGGAGCAAAGGAGGCTGCGTCATGGCGTAACTAAGAGCACTTAGTACATTTTAATGGCAAACTAGAGACAATGGGAAAGAGAAGCTGAAGCTGTAACGGGTTTCAGTGAACACAAAGAACTTATTTTTAGTTTGGAAGAGAAGGGGCAATCAGAAGACAGACACAAAGAGAGAAGTGATTAAGTTTTGTGTTAGAGCAATGTTCTCCGTGGCAGTATCATAAATGGGTAAGAGCACGTTCATCCAGACCAAGAGAAAGGATGCTGAAGAAACAGGACACAGGGTGCTGAGCACCACAATGCGTGGCTGTGTTTCTGTGGCTTAGCAGAAAGGTCATGTCTGAGAATTGTTACACAGACATGTTTTGCAAGAATGGGCCCATATGTATAAATTTAGAGAAAAATCTCAATTAAAATTGGAGCACAAGTTATTAATTTTAACTCTGGGCTTGCACAAATACAGAGTTAAAAACAAAGGATGGAGAAAAGGGAAAAAAATGTATTTTTGAAGTCTTCTTTAAACAGAAANTATATATACTATAAAATAAAGACTTCGCACTAGGGCAAGTCCTCTTCTCCTGAGTTATCATTTAGTGAAAGCTTAGGAAACTGATTGATTTTACCCCTGCACTGAGTTTTAGCTGGACCAGAGTAGGAGAAAGTCATGGTGGTGAACTCTTCCTGTCTGGGCTTCTTAGTGGAAGATTTGGAGAGCATCAGGTTGTGCTCAGGGTCCCGCATGAATTGAGCCATGCCCAAATACAAAGCAACAAAATATTGCCCTGGCATTGCACTTTATGCACAGTGATCTCAAAGTAAGGATATGGTATGGCTGTGAATGGCTCTGGGTATTCACAAAGCCTTTCTGTGCTCCAAGTTTTCCTACGTATAAAACAGAGGCAATAATATTTCCAGCTCTGACACTAGTGGTTAGGGAATTTATACTTTTGAACATTAATTTGTGAGAAACTATATTGGTACAAAGTATTGGTTCTGTTCACATTGTTCCTGGTTATTAACCCTATTATTGGTCATTGCATCTGTATACTCAAAACACAGGGTTTATTGATGGCTTTTATTTCCTATATGTGTCATATAAATGCCTTAACAGATGAACAGGGTAGTGAAAATGATAGGGTACTTCAGAACAGCTCGAAGTCACTGCTTCTTTAATAAAGCTTTGGTTTTGTATGTCGGGAGAGATGGAATTCACACCCCAACCTATGCACAGCTGCAAGCCCTATTAAGTGAAACCCCTCCTAAATATAGATCAAATGGCCTCACCCCTGGCCAGCTTCCAAAGACCATAGAGGCCTGTTTCACTCCTTCCACATCCCCCTCCCAACACACAACGAGCATCGAGCCATCGAACCCTTTGCTCAGTAGTGGGAAGAAGTGGTACAGGATTTGGGGGCTTGGAAGGTGCAGCAAAGTCTTCCTGCAAGGAGGGTAATTTTCACCCGTGCAATCAGTCGGTAAAAGAACATTACAATCACTGTGGCTATTCATAAGCTATATATTCATTTTCCTGTGTATTGTCACTTTAAATAGGAAGGGCCTTTTTTTTTTTCCAAGTAGCCCTAAAGACAGCACTCATGAGATGAGCAAGTCTGAACCATGTTCAGACAGAACATTTTAATGATCAGGAGAGCCCTGATGCCTGGGAGTTGCCTGGGAATGCATGTTAAGAGTAAGCCAAATCATCAAAATGTAGCTTGAGTAGGTCCGGTGAGGGTGTATTATATTGCTACAATTGTGGCTGCTGGAGCTAAGGTTGAGTGGGCATTCCTATTATAAACCCCAGCTGGTAGGGTTGAGTATTTTGACCACGTCAGATAATGTCAAGTGAAACTTCTCATATGAATTGACACCCAAATACTTGTAACCTCCCTTACAAACAGGATCAAGCTCTTCCCCTTCCACCTACTCCTCTTCCCAGCCTACACTTGATTTTGTAACTGGGTCATTCTCTTCAAACATGAATGGAAAAAAAATTGTAGATATTTAGTTTAAAGAAATCAAGACTAACAGTGCCTGATTGTTGGTGTAGGTTTCACACCCATGTGCTTGATGTCACGCCCATGCAATGGTCATGCAGACCAAACCTTGGCCATTGCATCCCCAGGAAATATTCTGTGATCCATCAGGTTCTCAGTGACAGCCAAGTGCAGCTGTAGCTTGACAATGACATTGCGTTTCACCAGACAGCCCTTAGTGAACTCCACTGGTAGAAGCTCAGCATTGGAGCACATTCCCTGTCTGCAGGCAGAAAGTTTCGCTGTAGGTTTTGCCAAAGTGCTCTGAGTGTGCACGTGTGACCAATGTGTCACAAGAGCTGAATGCCACCAGCAGGGATTAGAGGGGCCAGAAATTTAACAGGATTAAAGAAAAAAAACGAACTTGGATAAAACTTAATAAAATTATCCTATGTTATTTTGCTAAAGTTTTCAACACAGTTTTCTGGATCAGACAGAAGATTTTGCTGTTACCAACACAAACCAGTAAAGGATTAGAAATGGATTTTCTTCATAGGAGAGTAACTCTTAACTTGATTTAGTAGAGAGAGGATGAAGCTGAGAAATCAAACCCCATAGTGCTGTGCCATTTCCCTCTAGTCATGAGGAAGTTGAACAGGCCTAGATCTTTGCAGATATTAAGGACTTCACCCCTCAGCAGTCTCTGGGGACTTTGAGTGAACATTTCCAAGGACAATGTAGTGCCCTTCTCTCCATGTGGAAAATGAAGAGCCCAACATTTACTTGCAGTGCTGGAGTGGACATGCCTGTTAAAGCAGTAAGGAGATGAATGAATCAGGGGTTGAGTAGGAAGAGAGGAAGAGGAAAATCCTCCCACTGATAAATTGCTAACACTCTTTTGCAAAAGATTTAAAACACTTGATGGCATCACGATAATTTTTTGTGTGTCAGAATTGCTAAATATTCAAACGTCTGGTTTTTGCCAAACCCAGTGTGTAAAAGCAGATGAGAGATATTTCGCAAACTTTTAAAATCACCTACAGCGCTTAAGATGTTGAAGGTAGATTAGATAAGACTAGCAAAGTTATTTGAACATAAACATTTATTTAAAAAATATCCTCTGCTTTGCTGAGCCCACAAACATTGTATAAATAATACACAGTTCATGAATAGGAATGAACAGACTTGTACCCGTCACTGGTATGGATTTATATTCTGCACCTGCCAGGACTTTATTAACTCTCCTGAAAAGAGTGGTATCTTTGCAGAGAGATCTAAAGGAAGTTGTTCTTGAGAATATGCCCCCGAAGCTTAAACTTCAGGTATTAATGGACAGATTTACAAATGTATTTAGGCAATTAGAAATGAGAATACATGACTAGTCATATTTATAAAAGTTAAATAAGTTAGGGGCCTGTCTGCTGGCCTGGGCTCTGTCAATGTCCTTTGATACATTCATGCATTTTAGGGTCACAAGGAATTATATTCTTATTCTGCAAACAATGCTACCTGTGCTTAGTTTGATGCATGCAAATAGTCCTTGGTGGGACTGCTCACACAAGTAAAGTATTCACACATCTGTAGGAGCTGGCCTGAAATGATAAACACTACAGAACGGGCCTAAACTACCATCCTTGGGTCTGTGATTTTAAGTGTGGTCAAACTTCAGAGGTGGCTGATTTCACATTGGTGGTGAAAAAGTTCACAGAAAAATCCTGTCTGGGATTTGGTCTGAGCTTGTTTGTCGTGTTGTTTCAATTCTGTCTTCTTTGCAACCTTCCCTGTGTACTCCCAGGGGTCTGTCTGAATGCTGGTGGCTACAAAGCCTTCTGCTAAAATAAAAGTCCCAAAATAATGCACTGACTTTCTTATGCAGTTGGGGGGTTAAAAGAAAATAAACCTAGGTAGGAACAGCTGTTCTGGAATTTGTTCAGTGTGCTTTTCCCTATCTGTGTCATCTAGTTTGGTGAAAAAACAAACAGCAAAAATCCCCAAACCCTCATCTTGTAAGTCCATAGGTGCATCAAGAATTCGAGTCTCAAACAGGGGAAAAGGCAGAAAGTTTTGGAATAATTTATCTACTGAAATGCAGCCCACAGTCCACAAAACATGGAATACTTTAAGCTTCTTGCTAATGACCCTATGTCTGTTGTTTGGGCAAATACCTAATGAGTCAATTATGAGCACATACATCATCTTTTGTAAGGTATTTACTGTATCATAAGTTTTAAAATGGAAATAAGTTATTAGCTTTCAAGTACCTTTTAATCTTGATTTTAATAACAAAGAGAGATATATTTCTCTCTATACATTAATAATCTGAGGTTTAATGCACTATTTGATCAAAAGGAACATCAAAATGATCTTGTAACATCTCAAAATACAGCCTGCGTGTGCAGCAAGGTGATGGGGTAGAGACCAGTTCCCCATCAACTTTGTTACAGAATCAGGACGGAAATCCCAGTAACGCAGTTAGTTATTGGATGACTTGGGAACTCCTGCAGATCAGAGAACAGTAGGAGGTGTGCCAAACAAAAAATAACACCGAAGAATTTTTATTGCTATCAGTGCACTTTAGTATGTTTTTCTTTTGTTAAATATAAGAAATCTAGAAAGATGAAACCTTTGGAGAGCTGTGACTGATGTGGTGGATATGGAAAAGGAAACAATTTTGATGGGTTTTGTTATAGTTTCATTATGGCCAAAAAGCATATATGTGGATCGTGGCAATTGAGTTGGAAATGAGTATGAGAACTCTGGGAGAAGTAGCAGTAGGAGTAAGGGGTAACAAGGAAAGGATTATTAATACACTAAATTTGTGTTAAAGAAAGTATTTCTGGCTTTTTTAATATGGGTAAGTGTGAAAAGATCTGTGGCACCTTCGGGGAAGAAATGACCTGACAGGTGATTGTAAGAGAAGATTGTAGAGATACTTTCTACCAAAACAGTCAATAATATCTTCGTAGAGCCATCTCCCCTGGAAAATATCAAGTATAGCACAATTTGATTGAAACATTTCATCCTGTTACAGTAAGAGCACCAGAATCCCTGTTTCTTGCTGTGTAAATTCATGTACCTTAGCCAGAGTGTTGGACATAGTTAGGCTCTAAGGGACAGGAAAATCCCTGTAAACAAGCCCAAAGCAAGGATTGCTGTATTGTTAACAAAATCTGTGAAGCCTAGAGATCTCACTAGCTCCCTGAGGTAGGGTGGACACCGTGGGGTGGGAAAGAGGAGAGCTCTAGGAAGCCATCCCAGATGCCAAAGCATTGGTGGGGCTGAGGGCACAGCAGCTGCTCCACTTCCCTCCTGTCAGGCAGGTTGGGTTTCCTTTGGCCCCCTGGGAAAGGCACTTCAGACCATGTGGAAACTCCTTATGAATGAAATTCTCTCGCTTTATGCATAGCCCTCCAAATTATCCTTGTATGAAATCAGATGCACAGCTCAGCCTTGGTGTATTTAATGCTGCGTCTCCTTTTCTGCCTTTCTCTCTCTGTGCCTTATTTCTCGTGCCAGACTTATTCTCCCTTTGTTTTTATGGGTTTTGCAGCAGTAAATCTGGCTGCTGTTTAGCAAGGAGAGCTGTAGCTTGATTCAAACCTTAGTTACAGACTGTTTCTTTTTGTTGTTAGACACTACCCGCCTCATACTCTACCTGGCCAAAGCTGCCAAGTTTTGGATTTCCTAGAGGAGGCTTTTTATTCTGTCGTCTTGTCTGCACATGTACACACAACCTCCAATTATATAATAGGTGAACTCACTGTTGTGCTATTGTGCATTTTCCTCTTTTTACAAGCGAACTGCACTGACACTTTTTTGTGTTTCGAGTCTATTGTTACCTCATGCTGGGGCTGCAGCCCTGAGATTTCCTCGAATCTTCACTTTTCCCACACCTAATCAAGAGCTTATTTTTAGCATGTTTTTTTTTTCGCCTTCACTTTTTACGTTTAAAACCTCTAAAATACTAAAAATGGCCTGGCCAACACAACGTCTCTAAACATTGAGCGTTGCGTAATCTTTGGGCACGTTGTCCACCTGCCTAGGATGGCAGAAGAAGCTCATCAGTGGTAAAAGAGTTCAGTGTGTTCAAAATAACCCAAAATACGAGTGAGAGGTGATTCCCTTGGTGCTGCTTTCAGGCTCAGCTTTCCGAGGAAGCTCCTGGAGGGAGCACCGTGTTGTCATCAAAGCCGCCAGCGCGCACTTTATACCTGACAGCGAGGAGGAGGAGGATGGGCTTCCCCTTCCAGCCACACATGGTGCGTGGGCACGAGGCTTCCCGGAGCCGGGCTCTCAGCTGGCACACATCTGCCTCGGCACAGCTCCCCTCCTTCCCAGCACATCCCGAGAGATGAGCTTGTGGCAGACGGGCTCTCTGTCCACAGCGGTTTCTTGGAAAAGTGACCGCACGTTTCTGATCGGAGCAGCGGAAAGATGCAATCTCTGCCCCTGACCAGCCTTGAGATCATCCCCCTCTGCAGACCACATAGGAGGAGGAAGGGGAAAAACAACTGCAAACAAACAAAAATGGAGAGAGGTGGCTGAGCCCAAATTAGATTAATTAGCCCCAGGCTGTTTTGTGTGTTTATATTTAATTTAGGTTTAGCTACTTCAAAGTTCACATAGTTTTAGTTAATAACTTTACTATAACTTATTATTTTCAGATGTTGGCAGGTAGACAAGTTGTGAGTCACCTGGAATATGAGGCTAAATAAGTAATACTCACTGGCAGGGTTTTGACCATGACTGATTACACTTCTCTGTCTTCTGTGTTAGAAAAATATAGCTTCAGAAGGAAAAAAGTCTACTTTTCTCACTTCTACTACCATTTTATGTTGAAATGTCCATGGGGTGGGTTACATTTCATACATGGCTGTCTAGCTTTCAAAAACTTTCAATCTTTAATCTGCTGCTTAATGGTTAGTACATCCTGTAGCATACCAGGTCTTTATTATTTCATTTGACCTCTTTTGTGAACCTAAGAAGGTCCACAAGACCTGTTTGTTTATGAGCAGGGCGGTCTAGAGGTTAGTGGTCTTAAATCACAGAGGAGAAAATGAATGGGCAGCCCTTTACTTGGGATAATAAAGTTGTTGTCACTCCAACTATAGATTTTTGTAGGTTATTACATTAGTTAAATAAAATACTGCCTCATCAATGCAAATTCCAGTTCCGGCTAGTCCTGATATTGGCTGTAGAAGCAGGAATTCATTCATATTGCTGGCACTAAAAAGGAATAAAATTGTGTTTGACAGGAGTGGAGAGTTAAGATCATAACTTTTCAGAACCAATAAGGGTTCATGGAAAAATATATACTTGGGAAGAACAAAACCCTAATCACAGGCATTGCTTACTGGAGGTCTACAGCTGTGACAAATGGTGTGATACTCATGAATATGCAAAGTTCTTTTCAGCCTGTAATTGTAAGAATCATTGAGCCTTGTATGCATTTCATAGGAAGCCTCAGTTGCATAAAGCAGCAGATGTATTTTGGTGACAACAATCAATAGTAAGAGAGAAACTCATCATAATCCCAGGAGCTCAGCCCGGACCTGACAGGTTGTTTTTCCTCTAGATTTCCATACCCTTCCATGAATTTGCACCACTGGATTAGTGTGTGTTTCTCTCTGTCTTCAGAATAACTCTGCTGTCTGTGACACCCAGTCAGATACACCAGCTCCCCTCCTTTATCTTCTCTCCTTTTACCCCAGGTCTGCCTTGGAGAGAGAGGAATAAAATGCTTTCTCCAAGCCCTCCCTTCTCCAAGCACAAATGCTCTGTCATCCCAAAGCAGCACCAGCTATTTGCAGGGCAGCAAACCACTGGGTTATTTTGCTTGATTTTTCTGCTGGCATTTTATTTGAAGAGCTACTTCCATCTGGAGATGAAATAGCCACAGAATCTATCATCTAACACCTCTTTCCTACTGATGTGTTTTGCAGCTGAGGCCCTGGCTGGACCAAATTCAGCAGCAGTAGCTGAAGGCACAACCTCACATGTGCAGGTCGGTGCTGAGTGCAGGTTGGGTTAAATTTGAGTTGTAGCTGGCAGAGATGGGACTTGGCCTCTGCCTCCAGGCACTGCTTCTTGGATATGTCAGGGAGTCACTGATGGATGGAGGAGATGGAGAGAGGTGTGTCTGTTAAAGATTTCCCTTTCAGTATTGGAAGAACCTAGAAAAGTCTAAATTCAAGAGTCAGGCAACAGATCCTAGAAATTAACCTTCTTAGCCCCAATGAAACAATCTCCAAAACGAAAAAAAAAAAAAAAAAAAAAAAAAACCAAAAAAAAACCAAACAAAAAAAAAAAGGCAAAAAAACAAAAACAAAAAATCCTGATAAATTCAAAATCAAGTGAGACATAGGAGAGAGGTAACTGAGACACCTATAGCAGCTTATCATGGAGGAAGATTATTATTACTATGTTATGTGTGTCTGGGGACAGAGGCAGCTGTTTGTGTTTTCTAAATATCACCCAGGGACTAACATCTCCCCATACCAATATAAGCATATACTTTACAAATTGAAATACCTGTTTATCAGCAATATCAAAGTATCTGTGTTTATGGCAGGTTTATTTTGGCTGTAAATTATGTTGCTCATGTCAGTCTTGATAAAAGGCATTGAGACGTATTGTGTGTTAGGAAGGACCATCTCAGTATTTTGCACCTTGTTTTCACTGCTCCCTTGTCTACTTTCACAAGATTTCTCAAGGTTTCTTCTTACCAGGGCAAAGCTGTTTTGAAAACCATGGGCCCATGTCTGTATGGTCTGTTACAGGCACAGTTAAACCCTTATTCAGATGTTATGAAGGTGACCATCAAAATTTCTACAGGTTGTTTGGAGTTATCTGAAAGAAACATATTTTCTGCCCTTCAAAAAATCACCTGGAAGGCATAAACAGGCTATCATGACAATTGTTATTGTACAGTTTAAGACTCTTTAGGAAACGGCTCTTTTTAGGGAAAAGGCAATAAAATTTATGTGTTTAAGAACAATAGGATATTTAAATACTGAGTAAAATTTACCATACGAAGAGAAATTGTATTCCAAGGGACTTCATCGTGTGTTTTCAGGGTCTCTTGGCTCTTTGTTCTTCTTAGACTAAATGAGACAAAATACTTGTTCTTGGACAGCAATATACTGATTTTGTAAAGAAAAATCCATGGGTTCTGGCATAGCCAGCCTGTGTCAGAAGGTAGCACGTGAGATGTAGGGAGTCACAGGGTTTTCAGCTATAAGCCATAAAATTGTTTTTCTTGAAAAGCTGGGATCTAGCCCTCAGTACACACATGCCCAGGGAAGAAAGGGGGGCACCTTGCACCCCTTCATGTGGCCGTATCAGAGGACAAACAGACCAGACTCTGTGCCAGAACCTTGATTATTTTTCCCTAGGCTGGGGGAAATATTGGCCCCCACCATGTGCACAAACCGAGCCAGGACAGGGCAGGGAGTAGTGAGAAGGGACTTTGTGATGCCTTGAGTTTGGAAAGAAAGGAGGTGACAAACCCCTCTAAAGCCAGTAACATGGTTTAGGCTCTGTGGCATCACAGCTGTGTCTCACACCTTGCTCAGGACTCGTGGCATTTTAGCGCCTTTAAACTGTTGACTTTTTGCATGCCAGAGTCAGACGGAGAGCTGTACATCCTCATGGCTAGATGGATGTGCTAAGCATGGAAAAATGGCCCTAAAATACAAACGAGTGACCTGTGGTGTAGCAGAAGGGGATCTTGTCATGCTGAGTGCTGTGCAATCTGTTGAAAGCAAGCCTTCATATTGATTAACTACCTTCTTTCTGCTGCCATAACATAACTGAAATCCAATATGTTACATAAATAAAAATCTTTCTGGTTATTAAGGGGTCATTTATTTGGGGAAAATGTCCACATGAGTGTACAGCCCTTATTCATTCTGAATGGAAATGATAAATAATTGGGGTTTATGCAGAAAACCCGCTGGGGGTAAAAGACTGCAGGGGTGGAAGGTTCCTTCCACAAAAAGGATTAGGGTGACTTGGTGTCACTGATTTTCCCCCTGGCAGCACCTTCTACCTTGAGGATTTCTGCTCCCTGCTGGGACCCCCAGGCCAGGTGAGAGCTGGGCAGCTCCAGTGATGGTTGCTGGACAGAGATCGGGTAGGCAGAGGCAAAACTCTTGAGAACACCAAGGCTTGATTTTTTGGGTATGAACTGCCCTTAGGTTTCAAAAACCCAACAAACAAAAGGCAGAATTTAGCCTCAACTACAGATTTGCTGCCTGGCACATTTGTACATTTCAATTTCCAATAAGCTGTGTTCTCTAATCACAAGACTTCTAATCTTCCACCACCGAGTCACCGATTTTGAATTCAAATTTCCTTCTTTTTGTCTGTATTTAAAAAATAATAATAATCATTTTCCATCTATTGCAAATAACAATACAGATCCACAGACTGAATGCTGAAGTTGTAATTCAATCTCGGGCTTTGGCTGCCATTCATTGATACCTCGAGCTGTGCTCTTATTATTTATGACATCAGCAGAAACTCTCGATTGAATTGCAGCCTTATATTTAATTAGGGACTATGTATTATTTTGTATGCAATATCCAGAATTAAAAATAGCCCCTTTCCAGAGTATAATGGGGAAAAGGCAGCAAAGTTTGAATATATATTCTAATTGATATTTCTTGTACTTATTCTAAAAGTAATCAAAACGTATGTTAAATATTAATTATAATATTTTTACTGCATTGTGCACCCTGATTTATTGCTGCCTCTTTTGGTTCACTTTTTAATTACTGTACATTATAAGAAAACTAAGGGGTTTTTAAATAGAAAAGTTATTTAGCATTAAAATTAATGTATAATTCAATATCAATCTTCATAGTGAATGTTATATTAAACGTAATGAACAAAAGGTGTATTTAACACAGTTTGCAAGTTTTTTTTTTTACTTTTTTTATTTTCTCTCCTCTCACAACATGCCTCTCAACTCTCTGCACATTTAAAAGTCGGGGACAAAGCTCATAAAGGAACAAAAGACTAAAATCAGGGATGGTCTTTTTTTAAAAGAGGTACAGTTTCAAAGCCTGGAGGGAAAAAAAAAGATAGAAATCAAAGTGCTCTTGAATACAGAGAACATTTTAAAGGAAATATTGAACTGTTTGCTTAAAAATCTTACATTATTGCCTTCTTTTTTAACTCAATTCCTTTTTGAAGGAGAACACCAGATAGGGACAAAGAGAATATTTTCATGCAAAAATCAGGCACAGGTACAGAGGCACAGCCAGACATCATTTCAAGTGGGCACAGGAATTTAATTCAAGTTATTCTCTCCTTTATTCCACATTTAACAAAGTTGAAGGATTTATCCACCTCTCTGACACTAGTGCAGACTTCACTAGGTAACATTTGTATCCAGTGGCAAGTAAATATTGGGCTGGATTTTTATGTCCACCTGAAATGGATTCTGGTTATGAACCTCAGCAGTTGTAGAAAATTAAGTTTAGCATCACTGCAGAGCTGTGCACACAGCTTTGTTAAGCTGCCATCAGCAAGAACAAAGGAATAATCCTTGTTTACCCACCCAATTCAAAGGCAGCACAATCCACTTTTTTTGCAGGGGTAAATTCACCTGATGTTTGGAGGCAGCAAGAGCTGCGGGTTTTGGGGGAATGATGCACTGGGTGAAAGTGTTCTCATGAGGTTGCTTTGGAAATCAAATCTGCAGGGAAGGAGGTGATACAGAGGGGCCTCACTGAGCCCTGGTGTGTCCTCACGGAGGAGGGGAGAAGGACTGAGGTGATGCCTTCTGCCCCAAACCTGGGGTGTTTGGAGAGATGGATAAGCTTTTTGAGAAAATATTTACAGATGTGGTAGCATTAGCCTGAGAACCTCCTTGTCTGATCTACATGACCTGGTTTCCTGAAAGGAGAAATGAAAAAAACATGTTTGTTTTTAAATAAATAAGAGATCCCTCACTAAATCATCTAACATACTGTCTATTTATATTTCATAAGGACAAATGTTTCTGACAACTCTCATAATAGGTCTGTACAAGTATGCCATGTTCTTCCCAAGGAGGCTTCTTTGAGTGACATAAATTGCCATTAATGAAAATTTTAACAATTCAGGATAAATAATTTTTTAACTTTTAATGTGCAGAGATGCAACATAACATGGCAGGCCTTGCGAGAGAAGACATTTGTTTTGGAAGGAAGTTGCAGAGTATATTTATTCATAGACCAAAATACAAGCAGCATGAACATTATTTTTTAATAGCTCTGCATGTTGGGTGGCTGTACAGAAACACTGATATATTCTTTCAGTAAATACTGGAATATGCAGTGCTGTAGTGCCTTGAGGAAATCTCAAGTATCCAAATGTTAAAAGTACTGATCTTGCAGAATTAAGCAGTGATGTTGACCAAGAGGTCACCTGGGACAGTGGGACTCTGTGTGAAATCCCGCCACAGCTCAGCTCTTTGGTCTTTAATGACAAAAACAGCCACTGAACAACTAGCACTGAGAAAGAAAACTTAATAATATTCCTACAGAAATCCACCCCCTGCCAGCAAAATGATCATATTGCAACCCTAAAACACAGGTGCCGGAGATGTCACCCAAGGGAGCAGGGAGAACTTCCTTGTCACTCTTATCACTCCTTCCCTCATCAAGCTATGTCTGGGACTACTAATCCATTTGAAATTCCTATATCACTGTCATTTACCCTCCTTCCTGCCCAGTGCCATTGATGTTGGCATTGACAGGCACCTGTCACTTCCCATGAATTCTGGATCTGGTCCACTGGACTTGTGCGAGGCAGGCGAGGATCATTAGGATTTTGCAGTGTTAGTTCCAGCTTTCCCCTTATATAATAGCAGTGCCACTTGAAAGGCACAAAATATAGTTTCAATAAATGGCTTTCAGATCAGATAAACGTTTCAGCTCTGCTCTGGAGTTTACAAGACCTGACAGTCATCTATTTTGAGTGTACAATGGACACTCAAACATGGGCGTTTAAATATCTAATAACTCTTACATAAGAACTTGGCACTAACGATGCCATCACACATTCATTTGAAAAAGCAGTAAACTAATCCCACGGAAAAGAAAATGTGGATATTCCTACTTAATGGTATGTTGGGCGGGGATCCTTAGCAATTCAATCACAGTAGATTTGTTTTTTAATGTTTGCCAGGCAAAACAAAAGAAGTTTTCATCAAAATAAGCATGTATTTTCTGTAGCTGAGTTGGTGGGGAGTGAAAATGCTGTCTGTAGCTATAATGTAAGATCCTCTCTGTATTACAAGAAGTTACTCTAATAACTTGTATACATCAAAATCATGCTGTATTTGTCACATAAAAGTATGCAGTTGTGTGGTCTGTACACCCTTCTGAAAGACTTTAGCTCAGCAAAGCACTTTTATTAGTATTTACTACTCCCACTGAAGTTAATATACCTAATTGCAGACAATAAAACAACTGAGATTCTTCAAATTAAACACATCTTTAATTGCTTTGTGAAAATTGAACAGTAATGTCATTATGTTAACAAACATACTTATCTAGAAGAGGATGATGTATTCAAACATGAGAAAGAGTCAGAGTGGAAAACTGGAATCTTTATCATTAAGTGTGTAGAGCCTTTCCAGAAGCCTTAGGAAGGAGGCATGATGCAACTGAAATGTAATCCAGTGGGGGGAAAAAAAATGGGGTGAAGAAACTAGACACATTGCAGAGTTAATTCCTAATTAAAATTAAAACTGACAAAACAAACCCCGCAGGCAAGCATCCATTAGTGCCACAAGGCATAAGAAGATGGAAATTTATTTTAGTGCAATAGTTTTAGCTTTGTGTGTTTCCTCTACCAATAGCTGCTGAATTATTTGTAGTCTTCAGCATGAGGAGCAATTAG
Organism: Pachycephala philippinensis; assembly: GCA_013397055.1. Lineage (NCBI taxonomy): Eukaryota > Metazoa > Chordata > Aves > Passeriformes > Pachycephala > Pachycephala philippinensis. Next base: position 515,254 of record VWZT01007078.1, on the reverse strand, counting down.
GGGAGGCAAAGGGAGAAAATGGTTGTGGCTGGTTCTAAGTAGGCAGAAGCCTTATTAATTGTAATGAAGTTGGACTAAGCTTTCACTAAATTTCCCTAAAGGCAAATGGCATGTGGGGAGTTTCGTATACAAAGGAAGTTGAAGTTTTCATGCAACTGTTGATTTTTGGTAAAACACGTCACTCGTTCTCCTGCAAATACCAAGTTATTGTTACCGAACAGGATCAATGATTCTGGTCTAATCCATGGCTTGGATAGACAGAGAATCATTGAATCCTAGAATATCCTGAGCTGGAAGGGACCTGCAAGGATCATCGAACTCCAGCTCCAGGCATATTTCTTACACATGAGCAGGGGGTTCTGAGAAGCAGACCTGCCCTCTTACATTTTAATCTTGAGTAAATCATTTAACTTTTCTGTGCCAGTTTGTGTGTGAAATTGGAATTATATATATTTGCCTGATTTTTAAAAGCATCAGAATGTGAGGAAGAAAGTAGCATGACTAATGTTGTTTATCATAGTGTGGTTTCTATCTGATTTTCTTTATAATGCACACAGTAGTCCTGCTCTATCTTGTGAGCCACAGAAGCAGCTGCAAGCATCTAGATATCCTGTTTTGGTGTAAGGGAATCACACACCAAATTACTGCTTTATTTTTGCCATTTTTTTTCTAAAGCTATTAATAATTTCTGCTTAAGCAGCACAATAGGGCTTTCCTGGGGCTCTGGTGCCCATCTTCCATAGTGGCTGCAAGCAGAGATTCCTCTGTTTGTTGAGAAGTTGGTCTGTTAGAGGGATCACAGGTAACATTTAGTAAGAGACTTTGATACCCGTCTGTGAGAGTGGAATGCCCTTTGCTTCCAATTTAATAAATACTTCATTTCCTGTGTATATGTGGCAGCTGATAACTAAAGCTGGAGAGGAGCAGTGGTTCCTGTGCTTGGAAGGGAGCAGAGAGGACTGGGGCTGGATGGAGAAAAAAAAGATCATCTGTACCATCATTTTCCTGAGTGATGAGATCAGGTTTCTTTGGGTGACTGTGTCCTTGTCTTCAGTTTTAAGGTTCAAGGACACCAAAATACTGAGGATTCATCTGCTAATTTATGGCTGCAGTGGACAGCAGCCCAGTTTTGAACTACTTTGCCTGTACTACTGCTGGTAGAGAGTGAGCAGCACTGTTTATTGCAAAGATGATTAATTAATGGTCTTTTGTGGTTTAACCTGGCAGCAACAGAACCACCACACAGCTCCCATCCAGTGGGATAGGGAAGAGAATCAGAAAAAATGGAAAACTTGTAGGTTGAGAAAAAAACATTTAAAAGGGCAGTTTAATAACACTATACAGTCTGGAATATCCCTCTGTCCAGTTGGGGTCAGCTGTCCCAGCTGTGTGTCCTCCCAGCTCCTTGTAGCCCTCAGCCTCCTCCCTGGCAGGGCAGCACGGGAAGCTGAGAAGTCTCTGACTCCATCAGCCCTACTTAGCCACAACTAAACCATCAGTGTGTTACCAATATCATTCTCATCCTAAACCCAAAACACAGCACTGTACCACCTACTGGGAAAAAAATTACTCTACCCCAGCCGAAACCAGGACAAATCCAAAGGAAAAATGTCACTGAGCCAACAGATCAAGAGCTGTTTTTCCTTATAGCAACTTCAGAAAAAAGGGCATTGATGCACTGTGGAAAATGGCCTCAGTGTCCACCTCCTGGCCATGCTGCCTGAGGCCATTCAGGTGAGGAGTGGTTGGGAAGTGGCCACTTAGAGCAGGGATGGGGAGAGAGCCTGGCCTCTCACTGCCTCCTTGTTCTGCTCTTGCAGCTGAAATGAGATGCAAGGATGTCTCGCCTGGGACACTGCCCAGATCTGCTCTTGGAAAGGTGCAATGCTTCACACTGCCTACATTAACATTCCCACGCTTCTCTCTGTCCCATGCCCGGTCCCACCAGCAGTGCAGAATATGGCTTTGAACATACTGGGATCTGGGCAGGGAGGACTCATGCACAGGCCTCACAAATTTGGTTGCTGTGCGGCTGAAATGGATTGAATTGGGCTCAGGCTTTAACCACCTGGAGATTTCAGCAACTCCAGCAACCAAACTTCTCTTTCAACTTAAATGCAGCATCATCATCCACATGCAGCACTTTTTTTGTTTGCTGGAATGACCTTAGGAGATTCCCCAGACCATGCTCCTGCGCAAGTTAAGGTCAATTCACCCTCCTCCTGCCAGCCGAGCCCAAAAATGTCAAACGCTTCTTGCCTTGGTGCCACCCTCCCCAGAGCAAGTGCTTTACAGCAATATATGGGTTATGCAAAGGACATCTCACGGGGCTTCTGTAGCAGAGGGCCTCAGAGCTCCCCCATCATACTGAGAATGTGAGTCAATGTCTCACTGATCTTTGTCCTCTGACTCCCTCAAGGCCTTTCTTTAACACTCACAGTTGTACAAGACTCCTTCTGTTCTGCATTTTCCTCCCCCTATGACTCTTTTGCTTTCCTCATGACCTTCCCAGTGGCCTCGAAGAACAGATCAAGTGGGAAACAGTTTTGTAAGCAAGTCAGTTCACTTCTCCTAGGTGGGGAAAATGTCATTGTAGTGGTGATCAGAGTCTTATTCCTCTGCAGTTGCTTGGATCAGCTTGTTGAGCCCTTGAGAGATTTCTCCTTCACACAGGGGAAAAGATGCTCATGGATATCTTCATAGATTGGGAGGCTTGGGAAGGCAATTTGTTTGCTCTCTTTTCAAAACATTTTATTCTCTTTCTCTTTTGCTGTCCCCCCAAATGTGACATCTTTCTTAGCATGTTCTTCAAATCGTCTGCTGAAACTCTTAGGAGCTCTGTGCACCTGTGAGTTCATTAAACCAAAATGTTCAGGATAGCTTCCTCAGCTCACTTTAGACTAATTAAATGGTTGTTTTCATCAGTCCTTGCAATTTATTTTACTACAGATAACAGGAGAATATATCAGCCTTGGAATTGCATTAAATATTTCCCTCATAACATATTGTCAACAAAAGTCCTGCTGAATTAATGACTTGTGTGCCTGTTTGAAAGTGGGATTGTACTTGTCTAATTGTGGCATCAGTTGTCATAGTGACTATCAGGCAATCCGGCAGCAAACACCCTTCCTTGGCAGGGTTTAGGTAAAGCAGCCTTTGTGCAGTTGTCAGCCAGAGATTTATGATGGTAAAAACTATATTTGGCAGCCAAATCAATGCTTTGACCACTCTTTGTGCTCCTGCCCTTATTTTAACTTAAACACTTGATACTCTACCTGAATATTAAGAGGCCATATGCCTCCGGAGCTGTTTTGTTATTAATAGATCACTTTTTATAAACTGTGTGTGGGATGACTGGTTATTTGTATATATGTCCAACAAATGCAGTTGCTGGTATTTTCTGAACATGTAACTCCAAATGTCAGCTCTTGCAAGCAAGTGGATATTAGAGGGTGCCTTTTTATGCCTGCTATTAAAACATGTCGATTGATCTATAAATTACCCCATTGATATAAACAGTGGATTAAAACAAGGCACTCCCATTCTGTCATCAGTGTAAAATTAATCATTGGAGTTTTGGTCTTTAATGTTAAACTGTACCTTTTAGCAGTATATGTCACTCCATATTAAATTACATGTGAACTGACAGATTTTTTAATCAAAACTTGCATTCTGAGTTTTGTTTTCTTCATAATGTCACAACAAGGTAGGAAAATAATTTTTCTGATGTCTATGAATTTTTTCTTAACCCTTGGTGTTTTATTTTTGCTGTAGAATTTGTTTTTCTTGGTGGTTTTCTTAAGTTTAACACTGACTTTTTTCTTTCATTGAGCCTACAAAAAGGCTTATTTTAGTCTTATTGTATCAGCTGGTGAAGGAAAGGAATTATAAATTTCATTCAAAATATTAGAACTATTAAGTGTTTGAACATATGAAAATATAAAAATTTCATTGTGTCATTTAGTAGAGGAAAACATTTGTATGGCCCCAAGAGCGTCACAGACTGGGTCTATATAAAACACAAATATTTCCTTGACTGGATCTGGTTTTTTGCCATCATTCCAAATGAAGTTGTGTTAGTGGGTTTAACAGAATAGATTTACTTTTTTAATAGCATTAGACAATAACAGGGCCACGTTTTTAAATGTCTTTCTAATCCAAATATTTGAGACTGCCTATTTTCTTTCACGGGTAAAGTGGGCTGCACTCATCTCGTAAAACTAGAAACCTAATCATTCAGGACAAGAAATCACAACTTTTTTGGGTTTCGTTGTATGTTAGGTCTCCAAAACTCTGAAGGCCAAATTCCCTGTTGTCTTATGTGGGTACTGCTGCTCCAGGATTCACATCAAAGTGTTCACCCATTTAAAGAGCTGGAACACTACATGACAGGGGGTGCAATAACAATTTTACTGGTAAACAGCCTGAAACACCCACTGCTGTTAAGATTCCACATTTTCATGTGGTCAGAAAAGTAACATATTACTAGAAGACATGTCTTGTGTCTTTGTCCTTCAAAGCAATTAAAATACAAATTTAGTTTAGAGTGTTCTCACTTCCAGTGTGTCAACGTACTGGAAATATTTTCCTTCTGTTAAGGTGATTTTATTTTGTGATCTGTTGTATATGGGCTGTTTCTGTGCATTCATTTCTTTGTGTATGTTGGCTCTGGAAGGATTTTTGCAACCATGAGTTTGCTATTTCTCCTTCCCCTCCCCTGTCATCATGCTGAAGTGGACGTAAGTGTCCTGACAGGGACCACCAGCCCGAATGGCCCTCATGCTTTTGGTGCACCGAGAGGGCTGTTCACCTGCCACGGCTAAACGTGAGGTCAGGAACCAGGAGGGAAAACCTGAGGGAGGAAAGAAGGAATCTGAGCTCATGAGAGATGCTCCCAGCAGAAGGATCACAGAATCACAGAGTTCTTTGTGCTGGCAGAGCCCTTAAAGATTATCTAGTTCTAGCCCCTCTGCCACAGACAAGGAACCTTCCACCGAGATGAACTTAGCAACAAAGAGGAAAACTTCCAAGCCAAGAGAAAAGTTTGTGTCTTTGAATACAGTCTCCTCAGTCACAGAAGTGAGGAAGACTTGTTCTTGAAGGAGATGACAAAGTTATGAGTACAAAGCAAAGAGGAAGACAGTCAAAAACCAGTAGCAGGTACAGTGGATTCAGAGATAGTGATGGTTGGGTAAATCTGTAAGTCTGTTGGCTGGGGGACATCCATGTAGACAACAGATGGATGAATCAGGAGAGGAATATGGAGGGAAGATCCTAGAAGTGGAGAGACTGGAAAAATTGTCATCCTAGTCACAAAGAGGGATCCTGGCAAGGAAGTGTGTAGATGTTGTCAGTTAAAGGTTATCTCGCACTGCTCCTGCTGGGTGTGTGCTGAAAGCTGGTGTGGGGCTGGAAAAGGGAAACATTTGCCTCAAACATTTTTGCAACGCTTTATCAGTTTGTTAACATTTGGTCTGAGTGTTCCCGCATGCCTTTTCCCCATCCCCCCACCTCAAATCCCAGGCGTCAGAGCTCCTTTCACAACATATTGATAATAACCAACACAGTTGTCCGTCTTGGAAATAATAAAAGCTATAGACTGTAATAGATTTTTAAAGTTACATTTCGAGTTTAATGCTTATAACTATATCACTGGGAGCAGGTACTTGGCACAAATGTCTCCACTGGAGCATAAACACCTTGGCCTATAGCCTCTGAGAGTTTATCAGTGCCATGGGAGATATTTCCTGCTATGTACATGCTCCTCTACAATGAATGAACAGCTTGCAACTACATATTAATCTACTTGATGACCTAGATCAAGAACAAGGAAAATAATATTGATAAGTCAGTCACTTTTCCTTTTTGGTATATTCCTGACTATTAGCACTGGTAGGGAGGCAAACAGATGAATTGAGACTTTGCTTTCTGACACAGGTCAATATCATTAAGAAAACTTTCTTTTTAATTATTTCTGGGCCAGACTGTGCAAGTGGCAGGATGGTGAGAGGGTTGTGAAAGGTGAGCTTAGTTCTGCTGGGATTGATCTGAGATCTGCAGTGTTACAGCCCTGGCTGGATGGCTGAAATACAGAGTTTCTGTGAATACACGTGCTGTTGCAGTGATCTACATCGGCCAGGATCTGGACTGTCATTCCTGATTCTGTGAGAAAGTTTTCCGTGCAGGTTATTTTGTGCTCTGTGTCATCGCCCTGTTAACCTCCCAGCATTGTGTCCTGGCTCTAAGCAGAGAGTTCAAATCAAGGCAAATAAACCCAAGTGTTATCTGACGGAGGGTTGTGCAGCCCTGCAGTCATTCAGCTGCAACCTCTACAGTCACCTTCGTATACACCCTGTATCCTTCCTGGTTATGCTCATCTTTCTCCTAGCACCTCTTTAAATTACACACCTGCAGAGACACTGATCACTGCAGTGTAGCCATAAAGGAAAGACATTGCTTCTTTGCCCTCCTAAATACCTTGAAACGCCGCTGATTAATTTTTCACCAAAAATAGTCCACCCTGGATGGATTGAGAGGAATTTACCACTGGTGTTCTGCAGGCTAGTATGGGTGGATGGAATCCCACTCCCTCAGCTCTGACCATTGTGTATTCCAGCCCCAAATCCCTCTTTTCTGCCACACAAACTTATATGCCTTTTAGTCTTTGTTCTTGTCAAGCTTAGAGAAAAACAAGGACTTTTTCCATTTAATGTAAGTATCACAATAAGAAAAAAGTTTCAAGTGAGAAAAATATGACTGTTGCTGTTTTCAACAGAAAGTGCTCCCCAATGATCCATATATTCAAGATGTATGGGAAATTAATACCTTAACACATATATTAGTATGTCAAAATGGCATGCCTACTTACCCATTTATCAGGTTAAAGGAGGAGACTGGTGTGACTTTAGATAGTCATTTCAATTCTATGTGCCTACGTTCTGTCATTTAAAAACAGGAATATGGATAATAAACAATAGCAGAATGTTATTGAGTCGTTCACATTTATAAAGCCCTTTGCTATTGTCTATGCCTCAGTTTTCTCATTTGTAAAACAAGTGTAATAATTCATGTATTTATAGCTTTAAAGGGTGGATAATCTAATTTGACATCCTGTGGAGCAAAATCCCTGGCATTTCATTTAGCTATTCCTTCACTGTTCTCAGTAACTCGTGGCCTAAAGAAAGCACTTTTTAGAAAGGCAGGAGATTTCAATTTTAAAAATGTCATGTGACTGATAACCTTCCCCAACTCTTGGCAACCTATGCTCTTCACCAAGCATCCAAACTATTAAAACTATGATCCTTATTCACCATGTGATATTGTTCACGATTCCTAACTTTCCAGCATGTTTTGAGACACCTTATAAGTAATTTATTTTATTGGGCAATTTGTACAAGAGGTTCTGCTCCATCTATTGCTTCAATTATTCCAAGATAGGCCGGTGGCCTGTGCTTTATGGCATCCTTCTCTGATATCCCTTTTTTAACAAGTCTGAGTCACACTGGCTGAAAGATATCCAAAGGATGTTTGTAATAGAGCCCTGGATGGGATAGAGACGTGTCATTAGTGATGATCTGCCAGTGATTTCTCTCAAGTGGGCAGAGGAGCATTGACCAAACCATCGCTAAGAGGCTGCTAAGTGGAGCTCAGCACTGTCTGACTTTCCACTCATCTTCCCTCCCCGAACTGTAGAGCTCTGTTATTTCAGGAGTCACTGGAGTGCACGGAAAGGAGCATTCCAAGTGGTGGGAACCATCTGCTTCAGAGGGTGTTGCTGGCAGCTCATTTCCAAGCTGCATCTTAGTCAGGATTGAGAATTTTCTAATTTGATGCAATGACTAAAATCTCCTTGTCGATCGTGTGTCATCCTCAGCAAATTTCTGATGTTTTGGTTATTGTGAGGAAGACAGCTGGATGCAAATACAGATGAGGGCAAGTCCAGCAGAATAGATGAGGTTGTGCTTGCATGGGTGCACAGGCACATGCAGACCAAATTGCCATTGCTGCAATTGCAAAATTGCATTTTCCAAATCTTTCAAAGCATAATTCTCTATTTTCCTCATGTTATGTCTTTTGGATTGGTCTCTGTGAAGGAAAGAAAAAGAAATAATTTTGCTGTGAATTCTGGTGTGTCTGTTAGAGAAATATAATTTACCATTTCAAATTCCAGTTGTGGGTAACTTGTTGATTGGCAATTTTTTTGATTTTCAAGGTGACAAATACAAACAATTGCCTCTGAGTGGATTCTTGGCTACTCCATACAAAATAATTTATTTTTGTCCTTTTCAAAGCTGCCTTTTGGGCCTATCATGAATGAACCAGCTGCCTTGAAACTTGGATAAAATATTATTCTTTTACATATATAACAAACCGGTGAAACAGTAAAAATAACATTGGCATAAGCTTGCCAAGGGGATTTGGTTGAACCATTAGGTAAGGTCTGCCAGATATATACAGTTTCAGCTGTTAAAATTGCATATTCATGTGTTTTCCATATACCTATTGGCCTCTCTCTCAGAGAACTTTGGAATATTTTTTTACTAGGCTATAATTAAACAACAGCAATTGAGACAGGGTATTCCCCAGAAATTGCAAAACGAGGAGTGTGTGGTGGCCACTTGCAGAGTTGCTCATTAATCTTGAGAAAATTCAGTAAGAACAGACTTGGTGTGAAGAAATGATGGGGGGGTCATGGGAGGGGGGCACAGGACTAAAACACAACCTTACTGTACACGTGTTTTGCAGATTTAAGTTTTGTGCAAGGAATGCAATTGAAATAATTCCCTGCAGTCCAGCCAGTCTATATTTGTCCATATTATTTCCCGCTACCCCTAGAAATTGACTTGACTTGGTGCCACCATGAGTCCCAGTGCCATCAGTCTGGGTGTCTGGGAATAATTCACTCCTAGGCTAGCCTAGATTTTGGATGATTTCCCTGGCATACAACTCTAGCTTGCTGTATTTATGAAGCAGTGAGTCAGGTTCTCTGTTTCTTTTTTTCAATGAAACACAACATTGAGTCGCTTCTGGGATGTTTGTGTTGGTGAAGTTTTCTTTCCTGAGAATTCTCTCTTACCAGAGTTACCTTGTTGGTAGGGCTTACCAGTCGTCTTGATGTAGCAAGATGTTATTAATTAAAAGAATATTCTTTTTTGCCCTATCTGTGGGCAATAATAATTTTCAGATCCCTACCCCAAATCAGCTTGGATCAGGAGTGTGAAGCCTATTCCTGGAGCATTAGTCGAGAGCTGTGCGATCTAAATCAGGAGGTCACGTTTCTAGTGCAGATGAGTCTGAATGCTGCTAAATTCGGCAGGACGGCAGGGAAGTCATCCAAAGCTCTCACTATGGCTTACACATTGTCACCCACCCACCTCCAAAGTATTTATGTGACCTATCAAAGATTCTGTTTCTTCGCTCGCTTGGGTTAAGCGTTGACGCCGTTGTCTTCAGAGACCTGTGCTTCAGACTCAGGCTGTGCAGATTGATGGTCAGAGCAGAAAAGGGACTGAGCAGGGCCTCTGAAAGGCTTCAGCATGGAAATCCACACAGGTGTAGCTTCAGGGTGTGAGATGGTGGCTGTCCATGCCATGTCCTCCACCACTCCAAACTGCAGTCCCACTGCACTCACATCACCTTGGCACGTCTCTGATTTTACATTCACCACATGCCACTTTTTAATTTTTCTCACATCAGAGACACGAAAGTAGTCCAAGGATAAGTATTTAAAAGGATTTTAGAAGAATATGATAGTGGAGCCAAATGTAATCCTTAAGTTACCCCAAGATTAAAGAAAGCAAACATGATTTTTACATAGAGCCTAATTTTATGATGGACTGGGATCTCGTGTGTATGTCACCGTCTTTCTCCTCTTCTGTAAGAACCATATGAATATTAATCCATTGCCTTCCAGACAAAATTATCTATCTGTCTATCTATCTATCTATCTATCTACCTACCTACCTACCTACCTACCTAACTACCTACCTTCCTACCTTCCTACGTTTATATTTTTAATATGTTTTGCTCTTGCTTTGACGAGAGAGTTTTCTGTCTTGGACAGCTGGGATGGTTGCTTTTGGGTTTGGAAAAAATGGTGTTTTGATTTCCAAGTGTGTAGAAACTATACTGGTGTTGCTCAGTTTAAGGAAGACCTGTGGTCTTGGGCAGGAAATTCTGATGTTTCAAGTATACAGGCATTGATAGGGAAATACTGAAAAAAATTTCAAGCTATAAAAAAGAAGAAATCAGTTGCTGGGCCTTCTTTTTTCCCTTCTTTTTTATTATTTTTTTTTTATGTCAGCAGTCTACAAACATTTATTTGGAGAAGTTTATTGGCTGTGCAGACGTTTGTACTGATATAACACGAGTGTCTCGTGTCTTGATATCTTGTGAGAAGTCAGTCGTAAACTCCTGTCATGTCTATTTTCTTTGTCTCTTATTTCTTGGGTCCCAGTATAATGTAGGGTAGACATCACTGACACGCTCAGAGTATCAGTTTCCTGAAGCTGATTATCCACCAAATTCTAAATCTCAAAGCAACAGAACTTGAATTTCCTGGATTAAGCATTCAAATTATGAAGGAGGAAGGGGGTGGGGGTAAGAGAAAAAAAAAAAATCAACTCATTCTTCCCTAAATTTAATACATAAAATAAAAGAACCCAAAACATGCAAACTACTGGAATTATTTTACAAAGACTTTGCACATCTGAGGCCCGGTGTGCTGCAGGCAGGGCACCCAGGGCAGCTTTCTTCTGCCTATTCTGCTTTTTGAATATCAGAACCCCCCTCCACAGCAGGGAAAACTAGTGAACAGAAAAGCTAAATGCTAAATGTCCCACTGGAGGTTCTTGGCGAAACTAGGAGCAGCACTCAGAGATTCTGGCTCCTGTTTCAATATCTTAATTACATAATTAGCCTTGCTTAAATCAGGTCATGTGGCACTCAATCTGACTTCCTTTGCTGTCGTGCTATCTGTGCTATGTAATTCTCATGCCAAGACAGTGTGCGGAGCCTTAAATAATCCAAGATATTCTAGTAAGGCATGGTAAAAAGTTAATTTAAAAAAAAAATCACATAAACATATATATAAGGAAATTAACACTGTTAGAGATTAACATAATCAAACAAAATATGGTTCATTACAACTGTATATATTACCATGCATTTAAATGAATGCTGATTGAAGGGAAAATGTATTTTCTCTGCACTGAAATGAAACACAAGAGCAAAACAAGTGAGCTTCTTTTAAGAATCTGTAGCTAAGAAATTTATTTCATAGGTAACAAATGGTAAACGGACAGGAATAGTTATTTCTGTTAAAGGAATAAATCTGCTGAAATACTGTGAAACGTTTTCTGTGCAGCAAGCCACAATATATACAATAGTGCAGTAAAATCCTCCACCAAATATCTGTTAAAGGAATAAACCTGTCAAAAGAATTAATTTTCTGTGCAACAAGGTTATTCATTCAACAGGCTTCCACCATATGTAATTTATGAAGCAAATTATACTATTCCAAAAAGGAAAGGGAAACTCATACAATGCAGTTTAAACTACAGCAAGACTGGCTGGAAGAATGCAGCCTGGAAAGTCAGGAAATCTCTGAGCAGAGCCAAGTGCCTGCGCCGTCGGCGAGCAAGGAGCTCTCAGGTTCTCCAAATGCTTTACCATGACTGTGGGGACAAAAAAAGAACACCCTTCTCATCATGTATGAAGCAAACCTGGTGATGTAATAGGCAGTGGAACCGTTCATATTTCTGATTTCTGTTCAAAAATGTACTTTCCTGGTGTATCCCATATTTCTGGGTGAGCAGGAGGTGCAGTCCAGTCCTAGCAGAATTTACTGTCCAGTGAATCAAAGGGTTCTGAAAGTATTGCTGCTTGAATTAGTGGATTCTGTAGTATGCAATAATACCTGGTGGTGTTTTCTTTATGCTACTTTCAGCCTCCTGCTGTTTTTTACTTTGGTGCCATCGAGTTTGAATGTAGGAGGCAAAGGGACTCACCAGCACTCAGAAAATGCAGTTATCCCTTCCAGTCACTGCAATCCTTCTGTACCAAAAAGCATTGAACAGTGCTACATGAAGGTGTGCTCTCTTTTACCTGCAGCTATACCTTTGCTGTCCAAGCCAAATTCATCAAAATAATCAAACTTTGCCCCACGTCAGATCTATAATTTGAAAATTCCTTTGTAATTTTTTTCCCTTGGTTATCTGTCTGGGGGCCACTGTAACTTTCGGGTGAAGTCTTGTAATCCAGCCTGAAGTGTCATCCTCAGTGTCAAGTTTAATGCATCTGAAATACTTTATTTACAAGTATTTAATTTCATGCAAAAGTCTTCCAGTGCTGGGCAGATTAATTTGCACTGTGTGTCTCAATCTTATTATTTTAATAACTTTTTGCTAACCTCTAAGCAAGTAGAATGTTGATTCCTAGAATAATGATGAAGTTTCCCTAAAAAAACCTGTGGCACGGTGAAAGTTGCTTTGTTTGAGCTTTTGTTACAAATCCAGAGACTAAGCCAGGTTCAGTGGGGTTCATGAACCTTTCAGCAAATGTGGGCTGAGTGTCACCATAGAATCACAGAATGGTTTGGGTTGGAAGTGACTTTAAAACTCATCCAGTTCCACCGCCTGCCATGGGCAGGGACACCTCCCACTGTCCCAGGTTGCTCCAAGCCCTGTCCAACCTGGCCTTGGACACTTCCAGGATTGGGACAAGTGATGTGAAGCCCAGTATGAACAAATATGGACTGATTTATGATTTTGTGTGGAAATCAAGTACAACCAAGAAAAATGTGGCATTGTAGCTAAGTCACTATTGCTTTTTCTGGGCATTGTTAACCCAAAGTTAATAGGAACATTCAATGTGTTGGATTCCCGTTACATGGGTTATCCCTTTCAAACATAATTCCACGGGTAAGGAGTGGAGAAAATGCAAAAATCATACCGGATAATTGACAAAATTACAAAAAATGCCACAGCCACCTTTGCATTTTGAGACAGACAAAAACTGGTGCTCCCTTTAAGCAGCAGCTGTAGTCACCTGGAGAACTGCTCAGGAGGGAAACAAGCACGAGCAATAATTTACAGCCAGTTAACAGATAGCCTCCAGTGGGGAAGCTCAGGCAAAGATTACATAAAAGAGATTTAGACTTCCAGGGATTGTCCATTCCAGGTCTATTTATTTACATAAATTTGTCAAAGCAGAATTAAAAGCTGCAGTTAAGATCCAGAGGTCCATATTTGTGATTGAGCTAGGTGTAATATTTGAAAGTATGTACTTATCAAATTGCAATATTGCTTTATTTTTTTCCTGCAGGCAAACTAAGGAATAAATTGCCTCCCATGCAAATCCGCTCATCTGGTTTTTGTTGAGTTTTTTCTTTTTTTTTTTTCCCCTGTTTTGTTTCATTTTGTTTTATCATTCAGTTGCTGAAATCTGATCTCAAAAAAATGTAGGCAGATGTACAGAAGACTTATTTTTCCCTTGGCACACTGTTTAAAAACTTATAAATTAACTCCCACTCTTTTAAATCATTCTTCTCGAGGTGTTCCAGCCAGGCATCTTCGCTGGCTGCCACATCCTAAATTCTTTGGGATTTGCTGTTGGCCTGAAATTATTGTGCTATGTGAGCTCATCATCTGGGATATTAAAAATATCCGTTACTTCAAATGTGATTCGTATACCCAGTGGCATTTGGGTAAACAGCAACATCACTGACTCAGGGATGCAGTTTGGCTCTGTGACATGTGCTAAGTGCAAAAGCAACACCATTTTAGGGAAGAACAGAACTTGAAGATTATTTTGTTTATATATTATTGACTGGAAGGGAGATCTGGCCTCCTGAGCAAGTGTATAAAAAGATCTAGGAAACAGAGGCCAGAAAAATAAATCATTGTTGAAATAAAATTTTAAGTTTCCTGCTCCTGACCTCCTCAAGAAAGGTCTCATTTTTCCTTTCTCTCATATTTTGAGCGTTGCACAGAACTGTAAACCACGAAGTGCTTTCTCAGTGATGGATTTTGCTCCTGCTCTAGGTCGAGTTCTGCTGCTGAGGAGATTTTGTTTACTGAGTGTGCTCACCATTTGAGTTGTGGTTATTGTTTAAATAACTGTTTAAATTGCTGGTAAAGATTATTCAAGTTAGAGAACATCCTGAATGGTCTAAAATATTGAAATGCAAGCCATTAGTTGAGATTGACAATAAAGTCTGATTAATAGTTTGATTTTTAAAACAATTACATAAAAATATTGTTTGAAATCATTCATTTTAAACAGCTGACGCTTTAATGCATAAATATAATTACAGACTCTTTAAAAAGAGCCTAATTTTGGCCTTGATATATACGCTGGCAATTGTGTATTTGAAATAGAATCATAAAATGTAAAACTTTTATATTTAATCACTAGTGTCAAAAATTATTAGGTAATAACCATAGCAGGAGAGAATGTGATAAAAGACACAAAGGCCCATATTTAAAACATAATTTTTCTAATACTTACTATGATTTTAAGATGTCATGTCGTCATATGAAGGTGAGCGGGTCAGACGCAAAATTGACTTTTCCTTTTTTTAGTGTGAAATGATCAATTCACACTCGTGGAGGGGTGAAGCTTACTGGAAGCCCAAGTCCTCTTTGTCCACACTCCGGGTACGTCCCAGGGACATCAGCCCTGTACCTGTCTGCTCTCCATGGGTTAAGCAATCCCTCCTCCCACCCAAACCCAGCTCGGCGCTCCTGCACAGCACGGACACGCAACAGGAGCTGGGGGAAGCTCTGAAAAGAAACCTGTCATCTCACAAAATGCTGTTTAATTATCTCACACCCGGTGGTTTTCCACAAGGAACGGGGGTTTTCCTTTCAGAGACTTAACATCTTTCTGCAGCAGCAACCCGAGTGCTTCCGTGACAGAGAGAAAAGGACTCTCACAGCTCCGTTGGAGGCTGCAATCGTGCACAAAGCAGGAGAGTCACATCCAGTGTGTGCTCTCACTGCGTTTAAGGCCCTTTTTACTTTTTAGTCAGCAGAGATGACTCTGATCCTGTAGTTTGCTGTTTGTCTCGGCAATCTTTTTTCCAGATATGCAATAACTACCATGAAAAATGCATCTGCTATTTCCAGTCCATTTGTGACCATCAAAAGATCTGAGGTTTTCGAGTCACAGCCCCACACAAATGATACCATACAACTTGCAGAGCAGAAGGTTGATGTATTAGCATTATTCCTTACTGCAGTGACTTATTTACCTCTGGGACAGAGCTCAAGAATTTATAAGCCTTGCAGAAAGGAGTCCCTGCCCTGGAAACCTCACAAAAGTACTCTGCAATCAGATCTCTGCTTTCCTAAAGGAACTAATAGGATCAGTCCCAACAGAGACAGAACAGGAAAGAGCAGCAGTGTGGCAGGATAATGGCCAGGCATTTCTGCTATTACCCCTGTAGTGCCTTTGAGTGACCACTTTTAAGTGGAGAATTGGGGTTTGTGGAGTACTTTAGTGTCATTTTTACTCTCCAATTTTTTTACTCTGGCTTTGCTTAAATGAAAACTGCTTTTGAACTGCTCTCCACTTTGGCTGTCTGCACAGGAGGGAGAAATGGGACAGGCATAGCAGGAGTCCTGCTTTCCAAAACTCTTCAGCACCTACTGGAGCCATCCAGGGGACCATCTGTCCTTCCATGGGTGATCAGTCCTCTATGGCTAGAAAAGGGCATGGGGACAAGGTGTGGAGCAGGAAATCCTTTTCTTAAGGCTCCAGGTACTCCTGGACTACTGCCAGACTGGAAATAAGATTTTTGCTACATGTAATAAGGGCAATCCAGAAGTGCTGAGGAAATTAAAATAAATTCAGGGACAAAATTAAATTTTAGATTGAAACACCAAGGATTATTGGTTTTTATCTAGAAGGCAGATGATGGTATTTAGCAAACCAGGTGATTTTTAAATCTTATGTGTAATCATTTAATAAAAGTTACTCAAAGTAATTTGAAAAGAAAGTAGACAAAGTGAAAGAGGGAGATCAAGACAGTGTTTAGTTCAGTCAGGAGGTCAAACACAAAGATGCTTAAATGAAAGAAAAATGTTTATTTCTTAGTCCCAGAACCATGGAAACAGAACGGCCTGGGTGAGAAGGGACCTTTAAAGATCATCTCATTCCACTCCCTGCCATGGGCAGGGACACCTTCCACTATCCCAGGGTGCTCCAGGCCCCATCCAACCTGGCCTTGGACACTTTCAGGGATCCAGGGGCAGCCACAGCTTCTCTGGGCACCCTGTGCCAGGGCCTCCCCACCCTCACAGGGAAGAATTTCTTCATAATATCTAATTTAAACCTTGTGCCACAGAAAAACTGTTCCTGACAACACTTCTACATTTTGCTACAGTTCACCTCAGGAGCATCCCCAGTAGGCACCATGTGGTTGTCCTCTTCAGGCACACTTCCCTAGAGCCTTTCCTCTCAGCCCTGGCAATAAGATACCAGGCTAGAAAGATCTTTTCTACCACTTCTCATGGCCTTTCTTATGTTCTTACTTAAGAAGTGCCTGGCTTTGCCAGTTTTAAATTCTTTAATTTAAATGAAAATTAAATTTTTATGTTATTATTAAATAATTTTATTAAAATTATTTCATTATTAAATTTTTAAATTATTAAATTTAATTTTAAATCTAATATTGTTCTGTATGCCCTTTAATGTCAGCTGATGAAATGTCACTCACCAGGAGCCATGGATAGAAGCAATCACCAAAATTCTGGTCGTGAGATAATGCCAATGAGGTAATAGACATAGGTCAGGAGTGTTTCGACCAGGAGTGTTTTGTTTCTCCAAACCAGCTGAAAATCACTGGAGTTTTGTAGAAGCTGAACTACAAACCCATGGTTTTGGCTTATTTCCTGTCAAGAAATACACGAGCACACTCCAGCTCTGTCACATAGGAGAAATAATTCCAAATTAAGAACTCCTGGGTGTCAACATTTCCTGATGGTTTAGCTGATGAGCAGTAGATGTACTGCTGGCAGATACTTCACAGCCCTCAAAGGAGACAGCTCTGCTTCCAACAAAACTCTCAGCCAGAGCGGAACAGCATCTCCGCCCTCACCTTGGTAATCTGGGCAAGTCGGCTGAATGCAGTCGAACTGATCTACCCAAAATCGAAGAGAACATGTTAGTACTCTTCCTTTTCATCACCAGATTTATCTTCTCCACTTAAGAGTAGGTTAATAGTTCAGGAAGATCTACGGAGTTTGGAAAGTAGCCAAGATAGTGCCACTTTTAAATGCAGCGCCTAGAAACAGCAGGAAAAGCAGTTTGTGTCCAGTGTCTGATCTGCACTGACCATCTGAAAAAAATTATATGCAAGCATATGTAAATATATATATATACANTATATATTTTTTTTTTAATGGGAAACAGCTCTGGTTTAAATATATCAGTTTAAATATATCCAGCCTAAACTCCTCACTCATACACCCTGATGAGCCAGGGGTTGCTTGTTTGTTTGGGGTTTGCCTTGTTTTTCCTCCTGCATTGTTGCTAGAGCAGATGGCCTTATCTCCCCAGAAGGGCTCTCAGCAAAGTGCTTTATCAGATCACCCTTCTGATTGCAGCACAAAAACAGCCTTTTTGTCTTCCTAGCAGGGATGTATGGGAAAACCTCTCTCCCAGTTTCACATGTGTCCTTGCTGCATTTTTGTTTGATGCTGTTGGGGTTGGTGTGACAAGAGTTTACAGCAGAGAGGAGCCACCAAAGCACTCTGGTGATAAAATCTTCCGGTTTGTTGATGCTATGGCCAGTTCTTTGTAATTCATGATTTTGTTCACAGTGGGTGATTTTAGCCCATATATTGACAGGAATTTTTAATCTCTGTGCTATCTCTGGGATGATGCAAGCAGGAGAAGGCTGTTTATGTCTTTCACAAGCATCCTTCACCCCTACCGTGTTGGCTTTAGATGTGTGTTTAATATGGGGGTGGTTATCTCTTGCTGATCTCTACTTGGCAATGGCCACTGAAAATAAATCTATGTTGATTTTATTAGATCTGTCAACAGTCCTTGATGTTATTGACAATGAGGTTTTGTTGACTTGTGGAAATGGAAGGAGACCTTCCTCAAGTTTGACATTTTCTTAGCATCCCATGAAGTGTATCCAAACTAATATTCTCAGCAACAGGTTGGTTTATTGTGAAGTAGCCAGACCTGATTATTTGAGGGAAAATAATAGAGTTTGATGGGTCATGATATGGCAGAATTAAAACAGGGAAGGGGGATACAAAGAAAGAAAGAGGAGGGTTCTTTAGCGTGATTGAAAGCACCCAATTTCATGGTATTCTCTGAGCTATTGTTGTGAATACTGCACAGCATCTTGATGTAGAGAGGTCTGTGAACCTCTTGGTTGTTCTACAGCAGCATTGTGCCAGATAAAGAGGAAACAGTTCTATGCTTTGACAATAATCTTTGCTAATACATTTTCCAGCGGGGGAAAAAATAATCCTAATTAAGAAGTTAGTTTATGCCTTACAAAATGGAAGGGCAAAAGGTTACTTGTTCCAGGGGAAGAACAGGAGAGTAGATCTGAGAGCTGACAGTGGGATTGGCTTGGATCCACTTCTCTTTAAGCTTAGTTTTTGCAAGCTCTCTGCCAGCTTGGAGCACGATGGACCTCTTTCCATACCTAATGGCATGCTGGATGTCAGCCCTGGCCTCAAGAAAGCTCAACTGCAGAAGCAGAAATTATGTGTGTTTCTGTGCAACAAAAACAACACCTTTCTCAACAGCAACAATTTTCGTGCTGTTCTGAAGGTTGCTGATTTGTAATCCATTCAAGCACATATGTAAAACACTTGCACTGAAAACACAAAGATAAAGCAAGCTGTAATACCATCTAAACACGTGCAATAGGGGTGGATTTCAGAGTTATAGCTGTATTTATGCCTGGAATATTCACGCCTTGATCTAATCCTCTTTTTCTTAAAGGGGAATTTTTCAAAAGTTCTTAAGGACCCGTCATTGGAGCTACATCTTGAAAAGGGCACATCTTTCTCTCACACACCTCAAACAAGGTGGCCTGATGTTTCAAAAGCTGCTCAGAATTCAAACGCTTCCTTCGGGTGCCTAAGTGGAAGAGCATCTCTTTTGAAACTTTGGCCACTTGTGGAGGTGTTTAAATGGGAAGACTTGGTGCTAAGTAGGGCATGTAAAAAGTTTTCCCTTGAAATATTTCCTTAGGGAAAATTGGGGTTTTGACTACTGAAATGTTATTTCACAAAGAGCAATGCTTTCTGTGATAATAACAGGTTTTAATAAAAAGAAAAATGACCACTTGAAGAACAAAGAAGATTCCTGTTATAAACTAAAATTTAAAGCATTTTCAATTTAAAAGTTAGCATTTGCCCTTTGGAAGCTTCATTGAATTTTTGTTTTTTAACAGCATTTTCCTCAAAGAGGAGGCTGGGCAAGAACAATTCTTTCCAGATCTAACATAAAACTTTAAGGTGAAACAAGTGGCAAGATTCAAACAAACAGAAGAAAAATGAACCCATCTTTAAAAACATCCCTGGGAACAGCTGAAGATCCACATTCATTCCATTCTGTCACTAAAAACTGGAAAGTTTTCAGACAGCTATCAGGAAGCAATGGGGTACGTGTGCAGAAGTCTGTAACTGAAGGTAGATTAAGAATTGGAGCATAAACTTCACTTACCTCTTGAGTAGACTTTGAGCTCCAAGGCCCTTAAAGGTTAACAATAAAATCTCAAATTGAATCCTCATTTTCAATATGAGACAATTTAAGTTATAAAACAATGAAGTGACATGAGCCTAGCGAGGCCAACGAGGACACTTAAACTGGGGTTGTCAGAATGCCCAGGCTTTATCACCCATGAAAGGATGTAACTCTCCATGACATTAAGGATGCAGGGTTTGATGGAGTGTCACAGTTAGTTGACACCAGAATCATCCGAAATCGTAGACTCCCTGTCACATCCTGCCACTGCAGAATAGAAACTAATGATTGCGCTACTACACCATCACAGGCATGCTGGGGTGCTGGTAGCTGGTAAATTATTACACAGCAGTAAGAGTTGCCAACAGGAGTAGACTTCTAGAGCTAATAGCTAGGGAAAAAAAAGGGAAACTATAAATGTGGGCTGTTTTACTCCAACAGAGTCGGCTGCTGCTCTGAGTGTCTGATGGCACAAATGGTTTGGGGACAATATAAAGTCATGCTGGGCCATTGCATGAGTTGGAAATCTATACTTTCCTGTAGAGGTTTTGTGAAAGGGACATTCAGATAAGAAAACATGAATATGCACTTTTGGTAATGGAAAATATTTTTGCAGAGACTGATAGATTCAAAACACCAAGGCTCAGATTTTTAAACAAATATAAACATCTAAAATAGAGGAGTGTCTTATTTCCAAAAAGAAATTTGCAGGGAAAAAAATGGGAAATATTATTTACAGAATGTCATTCTGAATATTTCACAGACTCCAGAAGTCTGTAAATAACAGAAATTTAAAACATCTTTTGGGCCCAGATGCAATAGGCATTAAAGTCTGATGGAAAAATAATTTGATTCTGGATTGATAGCTTTTTATCATTTTCTCCAAAGGAGCAATACCAAAAATCAATGTGTAGGAAATACAGAGGACAGATGCACTGTATCCTCAGCTAAATGATCTTTCTGAACAGACTCCTGCCCAGGTTGCATTTGAGCACAGAAATAGAAGCCTTATGGGTGCAAATCAATGGTATTTAAGCATAACAAGCTACCCAATTACACACAGAAAGAATCTGGCTGATTTGGGATCATCACTGATCACAGCCTAGCTGAGGGTGCAGGTGACATCTTGCTGTGATGTGCAGTGTTCAAACAGACCTAGCACCGGGAGAGGTGGGAAGTTGTCCCCTCTCTGCACATGCCTTTTTTCCTTGATTGTGTTCCCTGTTTCAAAAAAAGTTGTCGTTTGTTTGGAGAGGAGCCTGAATGCAACATCTCGAAACCCCGAGCTGGCAGGACAGATTGGCTGAACAAGGTTGTTTAGCTTAAATAATAAGCGCTTGAGAGGGGACATGAAAGTAATTATAGAAGAAACAGTGGCAGGGAAGACAGAAACAATCTGTGCATAATGGAAAGGACATGACATAATGGGCTTAAATTACAGCGAAGGATTCCGGTTAGACATCAGGAAACTTTCATAACAATCAGGATAATAAAGCACTAAGGTAGACTGCCTGCAGAGGCTGTGGGATCTCTGCTGTTGGAGGCCATCCAGGGCAGGGCAGACAGACTTCTGAAAGGAAAGACAGGAGGATAATTGATCTTGCTGTAGGGCAGAGGGGTGCACCAGGTATAACCCTCCTAGAACCTGTGACCTTGAACTGTTGATATCCTTCATCCCCACCCTTCTTAAAACTTGTTTCTTAGTCTTACGTCTCTGTTTTCTGCTGGTTCATCTTTCAAATCTATTTCTGATTTTATTTTAGAGGCTTGGCCTTATCCATCTTCATCTTAAAACACGAATTTAACTACTACCTCTATGCTGATGATTCACAGGTCTGTACATCTTCCTACCTCAGACCCAGCTAATACTTTTCAAAATATAAGCTCAGTCTGTTTTTCTGACATATTATTGCAGATGTTTTGCTCACCACGAATCTCAGCACAGCTAAAAAAAATCTCATTGTAATCAATTCCCTCTGCTCCTTGCTTTTCCTTTGATCACATTGAATCACACTGTCAGCCTGCTGGTAACTTAGGTCTAGAACCTGGAAATCATTTTACCTAAGACCTCACCTGGCTCCCTATTCTGGACTATATATGTATTTTATAGAGAAGAGGTAATATTGGCCATGCAAAAGGACACAAAAATAGGGACTCTCATCATCTCCATTCCTTAAAAAACGCAACACTTTCTCATCTATCTCTTCTCAACACCAGCAGAAGTTTCATTGCTGTCTTGGCTGCTGCTTTGACCCTGTCAGAGTAGGGAACTGCAGCTCAGCAGAGCAGGCGCCAGGCCTTGCAGGTAGCACACCGTACCCAAACACGTGTTCCTGTCTTGTTATACCACTAACAATTTGTTGTTCAGTGCTGAAAACATGCTGAATAATGAAAGATGCCTGGAGAAACGAACACGGCGCGTCCGTGTTGTTTCTGTTTGTGTACTCAGCCCTGAGCAGAGACGAGGGAGTGTCGGCCTTGCCTGGTGGATAAGCACCTGTTTCTCTGCCAAATGAAACTCTGTGGCTGCAGAAACAGTGTCTGCATTTGCTTTCCAGCAGCTAAATACACCCACTGAATTCCTGCCATGCAGCCCCACAGCGCGGCAAACACCTCTGGGAAGAGCCCATGGAAAGGGAGGGGGCAGGACCTCAAGCCTCAGGATCCATCTCTCTGCTAAACCAAACTGACCTTGATTTGAAATCAAAGGTGTGCTAAGGGAGTGTCCAGGCACATTCATGTAACTGATTGGAGATACACTTTGGCTACAAGATTTTAGGACAAAGATTGGGTTTGCTTTTTGTCTGTGTTTGTGCAGGTGCCCAGTGCAGCTCCATGACTAAGCTCCCTGGCAATCCCACAGTAAAATAAGTAAAAGCTGCTTTTCAGTGGAAAATAAACAGACAAAACCTTCCTACCTTCCTCCTGGAAATGTGCTGTGGTGCGGTGTAGTCTGGGGAGATGCTGTTGTTCCTTTGGGCTTGGCTGTGACTGTGAGCTCTGGTCACTCTCTGGGAAGAGCTGCTATTAATGAAGAACCTTGAGATGATTTTGTTTGGACCATGGATGGTTCCAACCAGCTGCTGGTGGAGTGACTGTGAGCTAGAGATGAAAACCCCATCTAATCAAGTCAGGGGAGTAGTGAGGTTTGGGACTGGAAAACCAAGAGGGACAACAGGCAAACAAAGTGCGGCTGTGCCACAAGCCTCTGAAGTCTGTAAGTAACTTCGTTATGTCAGCAGCAAAAGAGGGAATAGCTTTGCAAAAATTCAGATCCCAAATACCATTGTAATTAGCATTATTTCAAGATTAAAGAAACCACCACTTCCGTGTAACAAATTATCTCCAATTTAAAAGCAAAAATAATGTATTTTTTGTTCATAAAAAATGCTCAAGCGGAAGCATTCTCACATTAATTATTTCAGTCTATTCGGAAAGCATATCCCTGCTTGCTTTTTATTATGCCTTCCAGCTCCTTCTTTGAAAAATATGTTAAGAAGCTGCAAGCTATTTTCCAAAAAAATGAAAAATAAATAATCTTTGAAGCAATTAGAGCTGAACGACAGAATGTATAAATATTTTTTTTACTTATTCTCCCCCTAGATTCAAGTCCTCCATTTTCTGCCACCTCCCATCTTGGCAGCTGCAATTCAAGCATCTTTGCTTGAACTTTGGAGGCAGGCAAGTGTTTCTCTTTCTTCCCCCAGAGTTGAATCAAATCGTATTCTGTAGATTTGACTGGCAAGAGCTTTTACAAGTGAGCTGAGGGTTACTCCTGGAGGCTAAATGCATTATTTCTATAATGCATTTGTCTTCACTCTCCTAGGAGCCTAAATACTTCTGAACCTTTCCCTACAAAAGTAATAATTAGCGAACATGCTACAAAAAAACTTTGCTTACACGAGAAAAAATCGCAAAATTGAATAATAGGAACTACAGTTGGCAGTGTGGAATTATCTGGAATATATTTTATTGTAAGAACAAAGAGCACTTTGAATGTCATGTAAATATCATTACAGAGCTGCTTTTTACTTTAATGAAGGCTTTGCAGCGGTTCAGCGTTGGGCACAACGCTCAGCGCCGGCGCAACTTTAAGTCAGCCTGAGCTGCGCTGAGGCTGCAGCTTCGTGTCGCTTTCAAAAGCACCTTCAGCCCCAGAAAGCTGAATTTAAAATGTAATTAAGGAACATTTGTCTAGTTGCATTGCCACAATCGAATCAATATGTAGCCCAATTAAACAAGAACAGTGAACTGTACAGCACTATCAGCTACATTAATAAAAGGTACCTGTTTTCAATTCTCTGTAATATACTTTCGCCTTTTCTCTCTTTGATTTTTGCCATAGGAATAGGAGAATGCATCTAAACAGTTTCCTATTTCTCTGGCACTAGCTGGAAGTAGTCACGAGTTGCAGGGAGATAATATATTAATATGAAACTAGCCAGGAGATAAAAAGAGCTTACATGGCACTTTTCATAGGTAAGATGATTAAAAGTGTTATATATGATAGTAGGGCGTGGGGCCACATCCTCATTTGTTTGCTTTCCCAAGAGGTGGATGGGAGGGTGTGCTCCAGGGATCCTTCCTGGAGATGGCATGGAGAATGTTCTCTGTGGGGCAGGAGAGCTTGGGATCAGTGGAGAATTTTTCTTATCTAGGAAAAATTTGAGATCTTTCTTAGTGCAAAGACATCCTGGGCAGTGAAAACAGCACCTGCCCAGGTGCAGTGGGAGCAGAATAAGGTGACCATGTGCAGAAGGGTAAGACTGATCCTAGAATAACCCCACTCTGCAGCATTTGCTGATGCTGGGAGCTGTTGCCCACAGTGGGTGACAGGTGTGAGCTGGTGCTGTAGCACACGGTCTTTTAATGGGCTTCTTGCAAATCAAAAATTCTCAGGATCATCACTGAGAACTGGAAATGCTGGGAAGTAAAACAGGTAAGGGCAGAGGGGAGCACTGTACCCAGCCACTGAGACTTCCTGTGTAACCCAGGCCTGAAAACGTCAGAAACAGACAATATTTTTAGTGTAGTTTCAGTTTTAAAATCACAGTTTAAGAACTTCCAACAACTGAGGATCCACGGCAACCTGAGATGAGGCTGGCGAGTGGTCAGGGAACTTTCTTTCAGTGCATTGTCCAATTTCTACAGACTGTGATAAAGTTGCTCTGTGATCCCATCAGAGTTAGGCTAAATGAGCTTTTCCATGAGACAGCATCTTTTTCAATTTCTTTAATGTTTCCTATGACTTTCTGCTTTAATTGCCTAATTTTTCAATGTACTTTTCAAAGTGAGGATCCAGAACTCCACACAATATTCTCACAGAGGCAACAGCAGGCTAAAATACAGAAGTACACCTGCTAAATATACTCCTGTCTGAGCACCTTAGAATGGATTCTTTCTTTAGTTCATAGCTTAATACTTGAATATAATGTTGAAGGGATCATACCTGTGTATTCTGTAGAACTAGACTTCCACATTTAGAGACTGTGGCCTTCACATTTTAATAACTAGATGTGCAAATTCATACGAAGTCACATCTCTCTAACTCATAGTTTTGCGTTCAGATGTTTTATGGTCAGTCTTGTCCATTTTCAGTAATCTTATTCTCAATTTTGTTTACCACTCTTCCAAACATTGTTTCACTCCCGAACTTTGCAGAAACAATTGGTTTTCTCCCAATGTGTGCTAATGACACATGGTGCAAGGCCAAGAACTACTCCCTAAAACATTGTACAAAATGTTGCCATGTTTCTTTCGGTTTAATAATTAAAATGTCTTGGAGTAATAAAAGGAAAGCTAATGACGTTAAAAGTCTCCTGCAATGTCACATTTATGCTGCAGTATGAAGTATAGTCTGGAAGTTGCTAGAGAAGGTGCCATGTGCTCCAGGATGAGCCTAGCACAGCTCATTCAGTTTGTTTTCCTAAGTTTGTTTGTATCCTGTGATTCTGTATCTACCCCCAGGGTTTTCATGCCCTACCTTTGACTGGTATTTACTTGACTGAGAGCTGAACGTCCTCCCTTTCCTCTCTGGTGTCTTTCTTAATAATGCATTAAGGTTGCTAAATTTTTGCCTGACCTTATCCAAGGCCAGGTGGCATTGTGTTTCCTTTCAGCCAAAAGGACATTTTTTGTTTGTTTGTTCGTTTGTTTGTTTTATCTTTTCTGTCTAAGAAATATCAGCTGTGTACTTTTCTTGGCCTTTTTTTGACAGATCTTTGGAAATCATAACTGCTGAGAGCATTTCTTACTTGACAGGCAGAGGTGGCATCAAGATTTCTATCTGCAAGCACTCTGTTATGTATTGAAATGTAAAGAAACCTGCTCAAGCATGGTCTATGACAAGAAGGGAGGGACAATCTCTTCCTGTCACGGAAGTTCCCTGGCAAAGAAACAGTTGTTTTAGCTGCAAAGAAAGATATTTTCTTTGGGGATCAGCAATGGAAGAACAACACATATTTGCTCTTCTGGCTGTAGAGCCTAACTAGCTGTTTGTTATATTATTTACTAGGTTTCTGTAATCCAACCTCTTTATGCACATGGGTTTTCTACAGAGTGCAGAGGCAAATCTGCTCCCCAAAGATGCATTAAAGAGCGTCAGCTGAAATGTTGAGTAACGATAAATTCCTTTGGATTCCTCCTGCGCACTCTAATCCACCATGATGAAACTTTCATGTTTTGTCAGCTATTGTAATTTTGCTTTCAGAAACGCAGTACAAATTCTTCCTGGCTAAGTGACTTGCACATTTAGCAATGTCTTTCAGAAGAGGATCACCATTGTCGTGTTATAAATGGCGTGTGTTTCAGTAGCTCTCAAACATATAGGCTCTTGCTGGTGTAAATTTCAAACACAGTTGGTTTTACTCAGCTGAAGCCAAGCTTACTTCTTTTTATTTCTTTCAGGAATTACTTTATGTTTTATTGCCTGCAGGGAGAGACCCTAAAATTAAGCAAAGTTAAGGATGTGTAGTTGAAAACAAAGATCATGAAAAGATAAAGGTCCTGGTTCTATGATCTTGGATTATAACAAGTCATGAAAAAAGCCTGATTTGACTCCTCTTGTCAGTAAGAACCTGTCCATATCATGTTTCAGTTTTATTTGTTTTGGCGCTATAGGATTTTTGCAAAAAAATCATCAGTATGAAACATTTTGTGGAGAAGAAGAAAAGCCATAGAAGGAAACAACCAGAGAGAGCATACAAAATTTTCTTTTCTCTCTGCCTTGCTCTCTTCAAATCTTTAGCAAGATACTAAAGAAGCTGGAAAATTTCCAGCAAAAGGTCAAATGGTTTCATAATAACACAAAAACAATCTCCATCCCAGCTACAGGAGTCGCTCTGCTATAACAAAATCCAGTAGGATGTATAAATGCAATATATTGCATATCATATGTTCAATAACAACAGAAAAGCCAGCCTGGCTAAAAATAATTATGAAGCTCAGCAGCTGTAATTAAAATAATTTGATGGGAGATAGGAAACGTTTATGCATCTTGGCAGAAAAAGACATTTTGAGGATTTTGATTGATGTCTTTTATGTTTGTTCGATGTATTGTACAATAGCAGATACGGGCACTGCACCAGGATGTTAACTAGGCGTAATGCTGCGTGTCTTACCAGGGCAGATAAGAGGTCAAACTGAGAAAAAAAGCATTTCTTGGTGACTTCCATTTTCCACCAAGTATCCTTCCTTTTTCCGAAAGTATCCAGGTAAGGTGATACAAGTTTTTCATGGGTGAGCCCTTACAGACTCAGAAAACCCAGCTGAATTAATATGTGTGAGGTCTATTTATATGCATTGCTGTTCACCACAGTGATTAAACGTGAGTAAAGGTAGTTCATTTAGAAGAACAAAAAGTAATATCTGAAGTCATACTAGAGAGACTGTATTAGCCCCTGCATTGAGCTTTCCAACGCTTCACCTGGGGCTTGGAAAACATTGCAGCAAACAACTGATCTCACAAAGCCAGGCTGCTCCCACCAATTTCCTGTTGATAGTATAATTTTTTCTTCTGTTCAGATAAAGAATGGGCCAGGTTTTTATCAGGGAGCTGACTCCAGTGCTTCCAGTGAAGCTGAGTGGATGTTGTCTGCACTAGTGTAATCATACCTTAGAAAAACAAGGAGCTATCTTCACATCTCAATTTACATTATTGATGCAGTATGAAATAAGTCCCATAGTAGATGAGCACTCTGGGGATTCTCTTGTTTGTCTCAGCATGTTAAATGACTGCAAGGCATTACACATCTGAGATAGAACTGCTTAAGTGCATAATTCTTCCTCGTGGCTTTGCTAGGAGCTAAACGAACCTTCTTAAACTAATAATAAAATAATCTAAGATATAAAAATATGTTTCTTTTGGACAAATCTGACATGTTACAATGACAGAGTGTTTATGACTCACAATCACCACCTCCGCCACCAGCACTGCTGTATTTAGAAGCAGCAGGCAGCAGAGTGAAATAGGCAGCCCTGAAGTTTCACATCAGGATAAAAGTAGCTAAATTCTTACTAAATGGGGATTAGATATTAATGAAGAAAAAAGATGGTGGATTTCCAGGACTATGGCTCAAGGGAACACTCTCCTATTTCACCGAGCCTTGTAGTTGTGTCTAAGTTCAGATTGCAGTTTAGATATAAACAGATGAAGACTTTGGGGATGAAATATAAACATTCCCAAGTTCTTACAGTTCTAAATTAGGTGCGGTTCCAAGAACACGGGTTTTGGTCCTAGCACTGTTTACATTTGATTTTTATGTGTCAAGGAGTACTTATTCAAAGGTGGAAAAAACTAAACCAGGAAGGTTTGTCTCGTTAAATCTGTACATTAGAGGTGCCTCACAGCGTGCGATGATTAATTGGGTCTTAGAGGAGACATTTCTACTCCCCCAAATGGAAAACTTCTAAAGGTCCAAGAACACACTCCTCTGTATGCAGAAAGGATGAATAGCTTGTAGTCAGCTTTCAGTGTCCTGCAAGATTTCTAGAAAAATGTAGCATAGCAAATCTGTGTTATTATTGCAGTAAGGTGAAGTAGAGGAAATGTCACTTACAAGCCTCAGAAAAGACTATCAAAACCACTATTTACAAGTTCCTTTTTATTCATAGCCATGTAAAGCCTTTAGCATCACTTTGGACTAGCCCTTGTAACATTTTCCCTGTGCTCTCTCTTATTTTAACTCCTAATTCTCATGCCAAAATTCCTGCAGTCATATGTTACCTATTGAGCTAAATTAATTTCCAGCCACAGAAAGTTCTGGTAGCAAGAATTGCTCAGCACCCCGGGCAAGCCACGAACCAGGGATCTGTCAGCAGGACCAGAGCTCTTCCCAGGGCAGAGGGTGAAGGTGGGTCCTGGAGTACACTGACAGGCAGATGTGGATCTCCAAGGAGTCACTCCCTGAGGGTGAAGCTCAGGGATTTACAGGGGCATGTCACACACACAGCCCCATCACAGTCTTGCCAAACTTCAGGAGAAGCAGGGAGGGTGAATTGACCCCTGTGGGATGCACAAGCCCTGCTCCACCTGACAGCAACAAATAGTTTTGTGGTTTGATGGATGCGATCAAAGCAGGGACCTGCAGGAGCTGTGGAGGGAGTGGTGGTGTCACCTGAGTTTAAAATCAGACGTGACAAACTGAACAAATGTACAAAACTACACATCTGTCCAATGAATGTGGAAGTGTTTGTAAAGGAAGGAGGAGTTTTACGCTGGTGTGATGCCAGCTCAGGGTTTAGCCAGCCTGATAACCCAGTTTGACCTAAATGACTTACCCAGTTTACCTGTAGCTTTGCTGGTCTGCTTCAGTGAATCCTAAATATAAGGTTTTTCCCCCTTGCTTTTTGCACATATTAAGCTTCTGTTTGTATAAACAACCATCTTATATAATAGACTGTGAAATATTGTAGTATAAAGATGTATTTGACACTTTTTCTTGATTTTGTTCCTCACCCAAAATATAACCACTCAGACATGTTTTTGGAATGACGCACATTTTAGCGGAAAAAATATTTTAGAAATATGCTGAGCGTGTTGGCATTATTTCTTTTTGGATCCCTCTGGTTGTAAGCAAACTCTCATTGTGAGCTGCATTGGGCAAAAGAAATATAACTACCACTGTGTAAAATATGTGTGTTTGAACTCTTGGTTAAATATTTTAATGTTAGCTTAGGTCTTTTCCAGCTGCCATAATTTTAGATAAAGAAATTTGTGAAACACTAGGATGAACGGTAAGACAGTCCAAATGTTTTCTTCCTATTTATCAGCTATGCACATTCTTACCACAGTTACTCAAATTTTTAAATCTTTCATGGCTATTGGTAAGATTCCAGGAGGTTTGCTAGCCTTGAAATGGAAAAAAAATCCACAATGCCAAGAAAATGTAGCCCAATCTGCATTTAAAACAACTATAGTTAAATATTTAAAGGTTTTTCTGTACCTCTGCAGAGCATTTTGCAGCTTATCCTTAAGTTTAGAAGTCCTAGATTGCCTTGCCTTGATCATTTCCTCTCTGTTGTCTTGTACTTTGGTCACCTTACCAGTAGATCAAAAATTTCTCTGTTTTACACCACGTTGCCTTTCAATCCAAATTTTTTTCAATTGGTAACTCAGCTGAATTCTATTTAAACAGTAATTTCCACGGATTTGGGAAGAGGAGTGGGAAACTTTTATCTCAGCCGACCCTGTTACAGACCGTGCCCCATTTGCATTCTTTAAGTCAGCCAAGTGCATCTTGGAGGTGGTATTATATCTTTACCTATAAACCTACTTTAGAATTGAAACACAAAAATTCCTAGTTCAGAACATGGAATTCGAAAGCCCATCTTCCATTCGAATCTCAAACAAAGTACCTGTAAATGTATCAAGTAGATTTATAGCTTTATCTAGTACTTTCTAATCAGTTTTCAGGCCAGAGATTTGTCTCACCTTTTTCAGGACATACCCAGGTTATTTGCTAAGTGGCACAACAAAGAAAGCACTGATCCAGTTGATCCCAAAGAGCTCCAATTTTTTTTCTTCTCTTAGGCAGAAGGCAGTGCTGCACAGCCACAGGAAAGTGCACCTATTTTGGGGCTGCTTTTGCTCTATGAGGGGTTGTCAATCAGTTCTTTATGGACAGTTTCTTGCTAACAATGAAAACCCACTTTTCAGTGGTGAATGCTGTGAGCAGCTCCAGGTGAAGATGTCAGGAAGGATTTTCAGGGTAGAAGATGCTGTGCCCAGCTGGATCACGCCCAGTTCTCTGCTCATGTGCCAGCACATCCAACAAGAGCTCACTGGAGATGAGTTTGCTCCAAGGGATGCTAATCTAGGGGCTGTCCCTCTCATCTAACTCAACCAGGCTTTTGTGAAGCTGGTGCAAATTTCCCAGTGGTATATTTGTTTTTCTGACCATCGCACCCAGTGCTGTGCCCCTTTTCCATGGGGCTGTGAACCTTGTGCCAAGGCAGGATTACTGTCCACACCAGATGTGTTAGCCCACTGAGAGGGGGGTAATTTGGTAGGGCTGAGCCTCTCCTGCACCCCTCCATCTCTCCGAGCTCGCCTGCCTTTCTGCATGTCATGATGTTTGGCACCTGGTACACGCTCACAGTTCTGATTGAAAGGAAACAGCCTACAACTTTAATTAGCTAATCAGACAGTACAAAAAAAAAAAAATCTGTAAAAGGGGAATATTAACAAAGCCTCAATGGTTGGTAAATTATACACTTTCAGTGGATCTAGTGCTGCTCTTCGCTGTTCTCTAACTAAACTCAGGTCTGCATGGAGTGTATGGCCTTCATTCATTGAAATGCATGGCTCTTCTCATCTCATTATAGGTGTGGTTTTTGTTTATCTTTTTAGTCTCGTGATGTTCAAGCAAACCAGATATCCTTTCAGAGCTATAACACTAAAATCCTTGAAGGAAGCACGCATGCAGAAGTAACAAGATAACAGCACTATCAGCAGCAGGGCAGGTAACGACAGGTTTAGAGACTGAAATTATTGAGCTCATTTAGTGTTCCCACTTTTGCAGCAGGAACAAGCTGTCCTGTTCTAAAAACCTCCTGAGTGCTAGTGATGCTTTTTTTCTGGCAGTCTGTAGTTCTGCTGACTGAGGAGTTTATCACATGAGGAATGAGACTGCCATGGCTGAAGTCTGTGCATCCTCAAAAACAACCTGATCTGCCTAATGTTTTGTCCTTCCTGGCCTAGAGATGGCCTCTGTTTTGGGCATTACTCACTATATTTTCCACTGCAGGTTTCCTTGTTCTCTTTGATGGCCACACAAGCCATTGCCCACAGTCTGAGCTGGTGTTCAGAGGGTCAGTAAACTCTCACTGACACCCTTCCTTCTCAACCAGGGTTAAATGGACAGTGTGACAGAGGGAACTGGATGAGACTCCATTCCATCAGGGAATTTAAACCTCTGATGGTTAGGTACAGTACACTTTACATAGCACTCTTCTGCTCTCCCTAACATCCCCCTGTGGGTTTCAATGGAAAAAGTGTCGTCACCCGTTTCTGTGACCAGTGTTATTCAGAGTTTGGCACAATTCTTCCTCTTTGCAGATATTGTTTTAAATGTGACACATCACTGCTAATGCTCTACAGACTGAGAATTTTTGAGATGAGCCACATAGCCTTTGTAAAAAGAAATTTGTTGTCTCAGAGGCTGGGATTACTTTCAAAGTCCGATATCAGACACAATCGTAGCCCATTACATAACAAACATATTGGGAGAAGAGTTAAATGTTTTAGCAAAATGACAGTCCTCCCAATACCATTAAAAGAGATTTTTTTTTTTTCCCCAATAAATTCTGTGTCTTATGCTTCAAGAATAGACTTGGGTAGTCCTGCTAACATAGGAATATTTGCCTCAGTGTATAACAGATCTGTAAGCATGCATCAGTAAAATCCCCAACATAAATTAGTGGCAGAGGAGCAAAGGGGAGCTTGCTAAGACAGGAAGGAATATGTGTACACTGTATATACATACATGGCATATCCAGAACAAGTCAGCAGCTTCAGCAGTAATGTACATTTTGGGCAATGTGCTGGGTCCACCTCCACCATCTGAGATCAGGTATCATACTCTGAATGTGATTTTCCTCTGTATGCACCTGTGTTACACTAAAGAAGTTGCAAATTCTCATTGTACCGGACCTCTTTTCTGCAAGGCATTAAGGAAGGAACCTTGGAAATAAAGGACTTCTAGAAATTGTCTTCTGTGAGATGGTGGAGGTGTTTGACCTGATCTTTCTTTTCTTTCTGTCTTCCGATGAAGTGACACGAGGTAAAGGACTGGCTGTGAGGGAAGGATGTAAGACAGAAAACAATAGTTCAAGTGAATGTTTTTCTCCAGGTGATTATTTCAGCCTGTCCCCACCCCGAGCCTCTGCAGGGGCAAAATGTTTGATTTTTTAAATGACCTTTAACTTTGCACTTGGAATCGCTTGCAGAGACAGCTCACTGAAACTGCAAAAGACAGACCTTGGGCACTGAGCTCTAGCTGTGTACCAGCAGTGTTCCCAGTCTGGAGAAAAGCACATAAATTTCATCCCACATCCATTTTTGATATCCAACAGACATTTTTTGGATAGTTACATGCTTTTTACTAGATAGATCTATTCTTTTATTAGAAGAACAAAAGCCAACATTATTACCCATTTTGTAAAGTTTAGCAGTGTCTTCCCTTGGTTCTACACAATCACTAGTTTTGGTTCTCCGAAATTAACTTCAGAGGTTTATTTCAAATGCTGAACCCAACTCTTCACCCTCCAATTTTTAGGATTTCCTAAACTCTTCATAAACAACTGAATAGCAGGATCCTGACAGAGTTTTCAGCATGTTCTCTCACAGTTGTCAGTGGTACCAGTACCTATTTGCTATGGCCTTAATCCAGTTTTAATTAAAATATTGATAGGTTGATCCTGTAATGCGTGCTGGATTGTCTTTGAGTTCCTGAAGCAATTTTGAGGAGCTAATGACAGAGCCGTCAGAAAAACTGAATCCAATCAATCAGAAGACAAGTTTCAATCCCAAGTTAGTTTTGATAGGAGGAGTATTTATTTATAGGAGAACAGTGTTTATCTCCTCAGCAGCATTTGGATGGTGAAATGGCCGTGCCAAAATCCCGTAAACTGTTCTCCACCAGGCACCAAAAGTCTGTAGTGCAGCTCTGAAACAAGGGCACTTTTCATTACATCCATCATGATGAAGTATGGATGAAGTCTTGACCATGCTGCCTGGCTCTCTGCTGATGGCAAACCCCTCAAACTGATCTTACAGTGGTGGTTTTTCCTCAGCTTCAGCAGCAAAATTCCTTTCAGACACTTGTGGGGGTCTGAAGACCCTTTATCTCATCTGTGTGCTCCAGGAGCTGGGAGGAGAGAGGGAAGGAGGAAGGCTCAGAAGCTTCCTGCAAAACCTTCTTGAGTGCCTGTTGTCTTTGCTTCATGACTGAACAGTTACAGGGCTGCCCTGAACAGAGAGGTGGCAGAGTTTAATTTCACACCTATTGTCAGTGGCTGTGTGATATCCCAAGGGAGCACAGGGACTGCAGAAACCTGCAGCCCTCAGTGGAGATGCTCTGCTGCCAGGGTGATGGACGTCATGTAAGACCAGGCACCAGAGCACTCTGGCCTTGTCTTGCCTTAAAGCTTTTATGTAAGTTGTCACTGATCAAAAAACCCAAATAAAAAAAACCAAAAGAGCTACCCTGCTGCAAGAATGGGAAAGGGAGGACACAGAGTTCATCTCTCAGACTCACAGCACGGCCAACAGTGCCTTCTTGCACCTCTTTCCAATGCAGCCAAGGACGTGGCCCTGGGGGAAGCAGGTGGCAGCAGCCACGGTGCAAGGAACCCTTTATGATGCTAGCAGAAGTTATCACACAAGCAGGAGTTACAACGATAGCCCTAGAAGACATGTGCTGGTTCAAAGGACCCTGGAGAGGGTGACAGGCAGGGGACAGAGCCCATGGCATGGTTCCTGACAGCCCTTGAAGACCAGCTCTCCTCCTGCTCGCAAAGCTGAGCCTTACACCCTGCCAGAGAAGAACCAGGCAGACGGTGTATGAAATCCCATGGAGATGGGGTCAAAAGTTTAACTTTCTACCCTCACTCCTTACCTAGTCACACAAAACTTCAGTTATGTCAGGAGTGAGAACTGAAGGTAGCTTTAAAGCTGTCTTCTGCCGATTTTGCTGCAGGGGTCCCCTTTGCTGTCAAGTTCAGTTAACATTTGTTTAAACAAGAGATGTAGATACCTGATAAGTGGCAGCACCTGGCTTAAAGATGCATTATGGACAGCAGAGAGTAAACAGAACAGCTATAAGATTCCAGTGTGCAGAGGTCAAGACAACATCTGTTTTGCCTCGTGTACATATTCATACATAGTTTTCTGTTCTAGAAGTCACTCAAGCATCTAATAACTTCCTGCTCCAGGTGATGTTTCAGCAAATTGTTTTGCTGCTCCAGTTCAGTCAGGATTTTTCTAGCTTTGGCAAAATGGCTAAAATACCTACAGACTCCACATGCCACCCCGGCTTAATTGCAGTGTCACAAGTCTTGGGCTGTGAGCCAGCGACAAACAAGTTCAGCCAGGCAGGGAGGGGATGGACGGGGAGCCAGCAGTTCAAACACGGGGTGATGAACTGGTGCTGCTGTCAAATGCTCAGAGCTGAGGGTCCCCTGGCCACCCTTTCCACTGCTGTGTTATATAGCAGATATACAGCCTGGTAGTTTCTAGCCTTAATGCCATGCCTTAGTCTGTGGTTATGGGGCAGGCTGGGAAGTCACCTTTTATTTTCAAGACTACCAAAGCAAATGGTACATCTGACACATTGCATTGCCTCATCTCTCCATTTTCACCCATTTAAATTGGGAGTTTTGGGTAAGGTCATGAGTTAGGCACAGAGACCTTGTGTTCAGCCTCCTCTCAGAACCAAAATGTAGCCATTTCGTTCCAACAAGCACCTAAGTCATTAGTGCTATTTAAACCAAATCCGTTTCATATTCTGCAGATAATGACTTTATATTCTGTTCCTAAAAATTAATAATTGAACAAGTGTCTTTAATATCATATTTTAGTATTTATGTTGCAGTAGCAGCTAAAAACCCACCAAGATCAGGGCTCCCTTGCGCTGAATAAAGATGCAGTGAAAAACAGATTGTAGATAAGAAACATACATTGTAAATAATTAACACCAGAGGAAAAAATTGCAATAATTTGATCCATCCTTCTGTCACATTTTTTTTCTTATTCATCTTCTATATCATCTCAGACTCACACTCATCTAGTTCTGTTTTGCAGTGGGACTTTTTCATCTTACCCAATTTCAAAATTTTTTTTTCAATGTTAAGAGAAAAACATGTGCAGTATAAAATACTATGAGGAATGCACATTTTGGGGTATGTAGGCCTCTGTAAACTCTTGAACAATGTTGCAGATACCAACAGACTTTTCTGTGACATAACTTTGTGTGTGCGGTGTTATCTCTCTTTTGGTTGCAGTATTTCCTTCTGCAGTACTGAAATACTTTAATCTTCCTCCAGTTTGGCAGTTGGTTTATTAAATGTTTATTCATTTTCTTTGCATTTGGGATGGAGCTGAAATTAGCACGTCCATTTTCTTGTTTAAACAAGAGAAACTTCAGTGTAAATAACATCTCGTCACACAAATACATTTTTGTCCTTTCAATGATGTCAGAACAAAATGAAGGATGATATTTGTGAGGAAAATAAAACCAACCCAAATCTCTTTCCTAAAGCCAACAGAGGGAGCACAAACCTTTGTGGTTTTGTGAGACTTTTAAAAAATAGGAGGTTGGGTCTACCACAACTTACCTTTCCAGTGAGAGCATGGCAGGTTTAAAAGCTGGAGGAATAATTCATGTCTTAGAAACTTCTTCCATTGACTGCTACAATTTGCACAGATTTGGGATTTATCTAGTTGTCTTCAGCGTGTTCCTGCTGCACTTTCTTTATTATTCTTGCCGTTCAACCTCTTGACTTTCCATAGATTTTTTTCAAATACAGATATAAACTGTACCTTCCTCTCTCCATTCTTACCACCCTTTGGCCAACCCCGCTATTGCTGTGGTGCTGCCCTGCAGCCCAACAAGCTCCCCTCCCTCCTTCTGTGGAGTGACTCCCACCACAGCTGGGGCTATGTTTCTCCCACAACTTGTTGTGCAACGTCTCTTGAAAATTCAGGTAAAAATATAATCTGCTAAAAATGGAAGGCTTGAATACTCTGCAAGGAAAACATGAAGAGGGTCCATTTCCTCCTCTCTCTGCAACAGGGTTTATCATTTCACCCTGGTTTTACTGGTGAGGAAGCACCATCTATGTTCATAAAGGGACATCTGGGGTGTTCTGTAGTGGTTTCTCAGAGCTGCTGAAGGTCAGTTGCCCAGGTTCTCCAGTGATGTATGTTAGCATAACTCTAATTCAGTGTAACTCACAGAAAAGGGATGGTAAAATTGTTGTCAATCTTTTTGTGATTGGATGTCCTTCTAGAAGACATGCTCCAGCTCCAGCATAGCTCGTTCAGAAAGACGTAGGAGTGTGGATGTCTGTGATACGCTGGTGGCAGGACATACATGCAGCTGGACAGTCATTCCCTGTCGTGCAGGAGACCTCCCACCCCTTCTCACCTGGTGCTTGAGTCCAGCAGATCTCCTCATGCACCAGGGGGTTGTGCAATGCGTGGCTGTGTGGTTTACCATGAGACATTGCCTCTTTTTCCACAGTTGTGCAAGGTTCAGGCCTCTATCTCTTCAGACATTTAAAACAAGTGACCAGATGCTGTAGGCTTACAAAAGCACTACACATAGCCAGCTGTGCCATATAAATCTTAGACTTCTTTTTTTTATCATCAAGCTGTGGTTTGTTTGTGGTGTCTCATTTTTCCATCAGCTAGACATTCCTGTCCGTGCTTCCCATTTATTTGTTGGGATCACATAAAAATGTAGCTTTATTTATGCGTATGCTCTAATCCAGAACATAAACTGCTGCAGCCGACTCATCATGTATTGTCTGAGGGAATGCACATCGTAAAGCGCATACGTCACACTTACAAGAGTTTTCTTATAACTCTGTGCAGTCCTTTTAACTGGATCTCTGTTTTGGCCATCTGCTCTTTAATATTATAATGAATATTTCACACTTATCGCTGCTTTTGGTTGAGGATCTCTCACTTCTTTTCAAAGGTGACTAAGTATTGTTATTATGTCAGTGTTTCAGACAGTGTAGCTGAGGCACAGACAAGCTGGGTGACTTGCCAAGGTGATGTGTTTGGCAAGTGTGAGAATGAGACTTGCCCCTTCAGTTTTCTGTTCCCTACTCCTCGTTCCGTGCAGTTGCAAGTAAGGTTTGGGGTCAGCCTGCAGTAATGAGTCATATTGTTCAACTGGTTCTTTGACCAAATGTTATCATTTGAGTTAAACAAATATTCTCTAGTTTGGCTACCAGCATGTCATCGTGTCTGGACACACTACAAAAACCTTGGTAGATCTTAGCACCTGAAAATGCTCTCCAGAAAGTTTTGTTAAAATGCTCCAAGTAGTTCAAGTCCAGTGCTGACACTTTCCAAGGGCTCAGGTTTAGCAGTAAACACAATTAGGTGATGTTTGGGGGGTTTTGGGTGATTAATTGCCTACATGCCTGGACTGAAGTAGCTGTGGAACTGGGATAATGCTGAAAAGAAATATTTGTGACTTCTAAATTTCAAATCAAATGCCTCGGTTGGACCCTTCTGATGGTTTGGTTGATGTTTCCAGAGGCAGCTTAGCTGGATGGTGTTTAGCTGGTTTTGTTTACATGTGACACAATGCAAAGAGTAAAAATGGTAAGGACATTTGTACAAAAGCAACCATGTACATGGCAGTCATGAGCACTGAACTGGAAGAAAATGAAATTCAATCACTGAATAGATTAGGCAAATTGCAAAACATTCCTGTACAATAGTTAGAAATGGTTTTTCAGAACAGCAGCTCTGGCTTTGAAGGCCTCTTCTAAGATAGTTGATAAAATCAGGCAAGCTTCAGTTATCATCTGCTCTAGAGATATAATAAATAAAAATGGAATAACCCTGGTTATTCCTGCCAGAAGAGGCTTGCTTTCTCCCTTAGCTTCAAAGCTAGAGGGCTTTAAATAAAGACCAGATATAATGAATATGCATCTCAAGGAAACGAAAGACTTAAGTTGTGCCCCCATTCAACATCACTCTTAACCTGAGTGTCTAAAGACCATCCAAACTTAATTAACTCTAAATGGACTTGTGACAGTCACCTGCTCTTCTCCCACCTTGGGTTGCCCTTGACTGTGTGAACCTTGAGGTCAGGTTTGAGCAATCTGGTCTCAGGAAAGGTGTCCCTGCTCTGGAAGGGGGTTGGAATGAGATGATCTTCCAACCCAAAGCATTCTATCATTCTATGATTTGCCTAAGTCCTATTGCCTTTGGATACAGTCAGTGACCCACTGATAAAACTGAAGGAATTTGGACATAGGGATCAATAGCCCAAGGCTGCTGCCCACCACAAATTCTGTGAATTAAGAGTGGTAGCTGTTGGAAGTAAACATATCACAAACAGTCATAGCTGAAATTTTTCCACACATTTATGAGCATTTGCAAGGCAGTTGTGTGGAATAAACAAGTAAATAGCAGCACAGAGTGCTGCTTCTAGAGAATTTACCAGTTGGAGAAGGACCAAAACCTGCAGAGAAGTTCCTTTGTGATAAGATAACCATCTCAAGGCTGGTGAGTACTCCCCTGCCAGTGTGCTGCCATTCAATTAATAAAGGTGCTCTGCTAGAGATTAACTGTCTTGATCTGTACATCCATCCAGCAAAGAGATGGTCTTGGTACTGTTCACCTGATGGGTGGCCCAAGATAAATGTGCTCTCTGTGTTATTTTAACAGTCCCTCTTCATGAGTCAGTGCCCTGGCATCTGCTCCCAAACTGTTCCCATCCTGTTCAGAAAACTGACCTGCATATAGATTGGTCTTAATGATCAAATGTTTAAAAATTCATTGCACAAGAACAGCTGAAAGCAGTTGATTGGTTTGAACTTTATTGTATGCACCTTGATTCCCAGATCTGCAGTAAAGGGGAAGGTCAGCTGGTAAACATTTGAGCATTTAAAAATAAAAAGGGATGGATTTCCCGCTACTCGGGCCTTTTATGTTCAACCTCAGTACAGACCTGGATGTACTGAGGTATTTCTCATGTGTATGATTTAAATCCACCTGGACACTGTGGGCCACATCTTCCCTCAGCTGGTGTAAATCAGCATAGTCCCTTTGAAGTTAATGAGGAAAAGCCAACTTTGCACCAGCTGAGGATCTGGCCCAGTGTTACTGTAACTTATTATTTCAAGAATCCACAGATATTCCTGAAAAACAGCAGAGTATTTAGAAAGACAAAGTTCCTGACCTGATTATTCTAAAAGCGCAGTCTTTCAAGACATTAATTGCCCCAAATTCCCTGTGACAAGCAGAGCTGGAAATCTCAGTATGGGGTCAAACTTAAAGTTACACATAAGGGCTCAGAGGGAATAATATACCAAGAGAAATCAAAATGAATGTTAATATGCTCCCCTCTTCTTGATGGTCCTTCTTTATTTTATTTTAGACATAATCTTCAAATATATTTTAATTTTTATTCTGATTATAATATTGAAAAATCAAAACCATTTTTATTCAGTATCATTAAGTGGTGGCAGAGTGCAAAAAGTAGCAAGTACTATCTTCTTTTTATCAAAGTACTCACCGTATTTGAGAACCCTAGTAAGAGCAAACCTGCCACAAATCAGATTTTTAGGTAGATTGCATATGAAAATTTTGTATGGATACATGATCAAGGAGATGATCCCAGGAACATTAGGAGGGCAGTAACAGTGATGGAAAGAGGATTTGCCTTTTGGGAACCCGTTTGTTTTTCTTTGATTTGCCTTAACCATAGGTGGGAGATACCCAGCATTACCTGACCAGAGGAGGTGGCTGTGTGATAGCAAATTGCTCAGTGCTGCTGTGAACCAGTAAATAAATACAATGTGTTCCCTGAAGACACCTGCACTTTGTCAGGATAATTGGTCCAGGAGCATTAGGTGATGCCCATTACTCTGTCTTTGATCCCGCTGCCCTGGTGTGCATTTTTCTCTTAAGTCATGGGAACAAGCCTTAATCCCAGGCACACCTCAGGACACCACAGTCGTGGCACCCACCCGGTGGGGACAGAGGGATCTGCCCCAAAAGGGGTAATTCCCTCAGTGCTCTCCTGCTTTGGCCATGGGGAACATGCACCAGGTGTGACAGCACCTCTTGCTGCACATGTTGGTGTATATACGGCATCAGTCCTTCCCTTCTCAGTCCCATTTCAGCTCTTCCAGCAGGATTTCACCAACAGCAGGCACAGGACTTTCACTAACTCCACTCCCAAGCAATGCTCGGGACAAAACTTCTTAACTTTTTGTCTGCAAAGTCCAGGTCAGTTCTTACCAGCTCGAGCTCCAGGATTTATTATTCCTGTCTTCCAACAAATATGTGAAATTCACTTTAGTTTAAATCATTCAAGCATGGCAACTCTAATAATGATGTTTTAATAGCGTCTACAGTGCTAAAGTTTGTTGAAATCTGATATCTGAGGCTAGCTAATATAAGCAGTATCATCCCCTTTTTAATAAAACTGTTACTCTAATAGGGAACTCAGTTGTAGTTTACTGATAAAGACTAACGATTTTAAACATGGCTTTTTCCTCCCGTATTTGTGATTTTCATTTTAACCAAGATTACTCTGTTGTTTCAGCACACAAGCAGTAATGTTCTGCCATCTAAGTACATTTTGTTCACCTCAGAGAATTTAGGTAACTAATTATCCAGAACTACTGAGGCGGTTACTGTTTGCTTCCTGTTCTATTGCATAGCAATATAAGTTTTCTGTAATGGAACAAAAATAATCCAAATTCTTTGCTCTGTATTCCAAGAGCTCCCTTTTAAAATGCTTGGTTCTGTTGCCTGCAAATTTTTTTGTAATGAGGACTCTGGATCAGCTTAACAAGGTTAACATTGTTTTGGGGGTTGCAGATGTGGACTTTACATCGTTTTTAATGAAATCAAGCCCAAAAGAGGCTCAATAAACAAATGACAATGTTTGGAAAAGAGAGGA
This sequence comes from Pachycephala philippinensis, assembly GCA_013397055.1. NCBI lineage: Eukaryota > Metazoa > Chordata > Aves > Passeriformes > Pachycephala > Pachycephala philippinensis. Next base: position 473,375 of record VWZT01007078.1, on the reverse strand, counting down.
ACTCATTTCCTTTGATAGGGTGCAGGGAATTTAACCAATCTGTGTTTATAATTACTGTCTGGTTTAGTTAGTGCGAAAGAATCTACTTGTTACCAATTTATAAATATACAAACTAGACCTGCTTTTTCCCATTCTGCAGCAGTCTTCTTAGAGTTTATTTTCTTTTTATTTGACTACAGAGCACTTACTGTATGTTTAATACTCAAATTGTTTGGGTGGTTTTTTTCGGTTTTTGGGGTTTTTTTGTCTCCTTTAAATATATACCACTACTTCTGAAATTCTGGACTATTTGGCAAAATTTGCACCTTGTCATTATACTTTCGATGAAATACTTTTACTCTATAAAAACTATCATTGTTAGTTAAAAATAGTCAGGGGGGTGGAGGGGTGGGAGGGGAGAAATCTGTTGTCCACATTTTGATCCTTGGTAATTTACCAAAGATATCATTTTTCTTGGCAGTCTTTCTGTATAGGCTAAGTTGCTACTGCTTAGTTAATTGTAAACCAAAATCAAATTAACAGTCTTTGAAGGTTTTGGCTGCTACAAATGTGGAATTTTAAGCAAATTAAAAATCCAACATTTGGACTGCCTAAAATGACACAATTTGCTGTCGTGGAAATTAGAGTCTAAATTTTCAGTTACGCAGAGTTGCAGACACTTTAATAGATCTAATTTTTGTATGGCTCTTTGAATCTGTATTCATGATTTATTATTCTTTTTTCTTTTTAATTCTTTCCATGAAATATGCAGATTTCATTTTAAAATCTTTCTATTTATTTGGAAATGCAGGTTCATTTCAACTTTGCATCAGCCATAATTAGCCTTAAGATTTTGTTTTTTCACTTATATAGAAGGAAGTAATTAAAATTGCAATTTCTTGCTCTCTAACAGTAGTCACAGAGGTACAGCATTATTTAGCAAGTGACTGGTTTTGTTCCCTTGCATAACTCTATGTTTTTATGATTTTGTGAATTCTTTGTAGTTACCACCAGTTTTTTTTTAACTGGGATGTGAGTTTACCTTTGTTTTGGAAATTGCATAAATCTATCAGGAAATTCTGAAAAATCAATAAACTAATTTTATCGTTAGAGATATGTAAAGCAGTAAGCACTTTCCAGATGTGGCTGGGGATAGAAGCAAAGAAAACTGCTCTGTTCTAGGAGAGGAAAAACTGTTGACATTTCTTTGAAGTATAATCTCTTTTGTTTATTTGGGTTTTAATAGCTTCCAGCAGTTAGCTGCATATTTTTAAACTGATGTTGCTTGCATACTTATTTTCTAAGGTTTGTGAGTGGCATTCATTGACTGCCATATGTTTAAAGGCTAACCTGGATGTTGATGAATGAATGAGATTGATGAGGAGAAGGGAGTTTTAACTAAAGATGGACTCAAGCTAAAATTCTCGATCCACACATTACCTGAACTCTGAAGGTATTTGAAATTCAAACAACCAAGGCTGGATTTCACAAAGGTTCATTTCATTTCTGACTTCATTGCTGCTTATTCAGGATTCTGGTTGCTTAGCAAGAATTAAAATACCTAGGTAGGAAGTCTAACACTTTCAGCCCAATGTTATAAATCGCCATTTTTCTCCAAGCAGAAATTCTCCCTGTCAAAACATTGCCTGGAGAGTAGCCAGTTGTACAGTGCCATGGGACTTCTATGCCACTGTACTTCCCTAAAGGTCTTATCAAACACATGTCCTTGGCCTTCCCTCCACCCTGGATTAGGGAGCAATTCCAGCTGGAATCTGGATGCTGCTCATTGATTCATTCATGACTTTAACTAGGATCTTAAAATAATGTTCTCACTTCCCTGTGCCCAAATTGCTAGAATATTACAGAAGAACTACTTTGTTGATAGATCATTGGAGAGTAGGATTTGTGAATAAAACCTTTCTCTGACATCTTGTGCTTTGGTGAAGCGTGGGACTTTTTTGGCTAATAGATAAAATATTTTAGGTATTTAACTCTACAGGTTTAGGTGTGAAATAGGTGCCTGTGTATCTTCTAGAAGGTTGGACCTTACAGTCCAGCACCTACCTGGGTCAACGGGAAGCTCCCTACTCTGGATGAGGCCCATTTTCTCCACCTCCTTTAGCCCATCTGTAAAATGGGAGTAGAAATACTTATCTAAATCCATAATGAGATTTCAAACTATTGGTCTGGAAAGTGCTACAGAAGTGTGAAACCCTAATGAAGAGGAGAGCAATTATTCCAAATGTATCAATTTGCAGCGTAAGAGTTTTTAAAGAAGTCATTATGATTTCTTAGTATAAATGCACCTATTCAGAAGAATGGCTTTACAAATCATTTATTACTGTAATAACAGCTATTTTGAGCTGAGATATCAGGGTGCAATCCAAAGCCCATTAAAGTCAGTGGAAAGATTCCTACAGATGCTAGTGCATTTTATGTCTGACTTTAAGCACATGCTTAATATTAAAGTCAAGGAGACTTAAGTGTCTACCAGAAGTTAAGTATTGAAACAGGCCCTATTCCTTTGTCTCATCCTGGGCAAAAATGCTTCTTGAATGAGGCTTCATAAGGAAAAGTAAATCAACCACTCCAAAACTTTCACTTCTTGAACGTGAAGCTCTGGTGCACGAGGTAAATACTCTCTCTGCTGGGAGTACAAGTGTGGAGCTGGCACTGTACCTTGCAACTTATTGGTCCAGCAAATATGTGCAGCATATTAAATATTAAATGGGTTATTAAAAAATATTCATGTGACGAGCAAATTTAACACACAAATCATTAGAGCTGGTCTAAGTGGCTGAAAAGGGGTTGACATTGAAAAATGAAAACTATTTTGGAAAGTAAGTGGAAACTTAAAAAAAACTCGAAGCACAACTATATATGAGCTCTTGACATTTCCTAATGATTTATGTAACATACTGTATGAGAATACAATTTAATTTGACTTCAGATGCACTGTTGGCTGTTGCCAAACTCCAGCAAACAGTAAGCATTTCAGATTGAGCAGCTTATTTTTTCTATACAAATAAATAAGATTGACATAAACTTCTCACTCAGCCCAATCAATTTTTTTTGATTATTTAGATGGTTGTAATTGGCTATGAAATGTTTTGTGTGGAAAAAGTCTCTTTATATCATCTCAGTGCCGCATTTCAAGGAAGTTTGTAATTGTCCCATGTACTTTAAAAGTACAAACACTAATTATGTCTTGTTTGATATATTTTAATAGTCTTGGAGTTCTACAAATTAATAGTTGGGAAGCTTAGCAAATTAACTTTCATTTGGTTCCTGGATTAAAATTCATCTCTAAACAATGCTCCTTACACATTAGTAATAAAATTATTCTAAATGATGCTACTTGAACAGTTGCTCTAGCTACATATTAAGATTTGCTCTGTTTTTCATGTGTTTTCCATCAAGGAAGTCTGTGGTTACCTTCCTGATTCTGCTGGACTGGAAAAACATAGCTAATATGGTGTGATCTGGAGAAAGCTTTGATGCAGGGGCTTTACAAATAAACCTCCAGATGCCATATGGTTTACATTCATCTCTCAATTTATTTCCTATAAATGTCTATTGAATATTCCATTGAACCAACACATGTGAAACTGGAGCTGGAAAAGAGAGCGAGGTATAGAATGCTTTGTGGCAGCATGTGATTATCATATTTCTTTTCCAATATTGCTACCAGCCTTAAACGCACGGTAAATTAGTCAAATGCCAAAGTTCTCAGAGCTAGGGTGGAAAATAAAGAAACAATATTTTAAACCTTACAAAAACAAACACTCCTCTCTCGCATGTTGTAATGTATCTCTCACACCAGAGCTGGTTCTCCTCTGCACTAATGCTGACTTGTGTGTTTGGTTTCTGTCACTAGAAAATTAAAGTGCAGGGAAACTCTATGGGAAAGAAAACGCTGTTAAAACTTTGCAAAGCAAAAACAAATTAAGGATGAGAAGGTTAGATGTATATTTGGGCTTGATTAACTTATACTTTGTATCAGAGATCCCCGCCCTTCTTAGTTTATCTTCTTTCTGAAGTCAGGCAGCATAACTTAAACACATCAGACTAGAACGTCTCAGTCAATGGGGCTTTCTTAGGGCTGCATTTGCTCAAAAAGAACTCCATTTCTCCAAATGTTCCTCATTGTAGAGGTGACATCTCCATAAGGAACTCTCCATGTACTATTTGGAGCTTCTCTTATCTCTGTTAGCATCATGCACAGTCCCCCGGCCTCTGCTCCAGGCACTTGGCTACTGGAAGTTATATCTGAAAATTAAGAGAAAGACCCCATTTGGGTGCAGATGAGGAAAAAAGCTTCTGTTGAGATGGACTAATTTGTTTTACAGAGCTAAATTTTTCCATAACCCAGCTTTAACGAACTTACCAGCTCGGACTTCTAGTTTGTGTCGATCAAAGGAACATATTTCTGTGCAGCTTATAGAGGAGCTTCCCTCTCCCTCCAAGACAAGTTGGTTTGCATTTATCCATGCTTCTGTCTAAGACAGAATGCAAATTTCTCACCTACCCAGACTGTCTACATAAGGCTGAAAACCCACTTAAGACCTGCTTATGCCTTACCAAGCTTATTAGCTCAAATACCACAGGCAGGAAATCTTTCCCCTTAACTCATTTCAACTAAGAATTTATCTGGAGGAGTCAGTACGGCATCTAGTCTGTGCTGGTCCTCTGTATGTAATTTTATTTTAGCCAAGAAACCTTGAATAAGTGAATCTTCAGATCACTGACCAACATATTAGAAAATTACTGTTATTCATCTGTCTTTATGATACCAGATTGAAAAGCTCCAGTCAGCAGCAGAAAGTCCTATTCACTGAAAAACAGGCTTCGTTATAATGTGAGTTCCATAAATAGCAAAAACAGTTAGGAAAGCAACCAAATCCACAGATGAAAAATAGGGTAACTAAATTTTTTACTCCATGCATCATCCTCTTATGTTCCACTGAGACTAGGGCTGGGAAATCCTATATTTAACATACTAAACTTTGATGTCTTCTACAGGGATGCTACTCAGATATGTTTGATTGAAGAGATGAATGGAAAAAAATCTCTTTGTTTATCCTCAGCCATAAAAGATGTTAGAGACACTTTTCATGTATTTTCCATGTTTTTATTATTATTATTATTATTATTATTATTATTGCAAAACAGAAACTGCCAGATGCTGCTGGGCAGAAATCTTTAGAGTTTCCTTTGAGAAATAAAATGTTGGATTATTAGAATTAAAAGGGCCAGAAAATTAGACTCCTACATAGTCACAATGGCCATGCACAGGTTCTGACAAGAGTATTGAATTGCGAAGATATTTGTCAAAACAACTTGCATGTAAGAGAAAAACAAACTGCTGGCAAGCAAATTATATTATATATTAGTGTGGAAATATCAGTCCCTTCCTATTCAACTCCAAGAGCAATAAAAAAGGACTTTTTACTGTTCCCATGTACAGTAAATGTAATAATTTTCATTTTTGTAAAGTGTTATCATTGCAACTAAATTTCCTCAGTGACTCACCACAGTTTCTTTTCTTGGCAGTTTGTTACTACACTGTCCTCTTGGATGAAAGAAAAAACATAAAAGAAAGCTTTCAGTATAGGATAGGATGGAGATTTTTCAGCGTAGTAAGTAAGAAACAACAGTTTTGACTCATCTTTACATGTCCCATCAGTTTTTAGAGGAATGAAGCAGGGCTGTGAGGGGGTAAGCCCTCTTCATCCCACCTGCCAGCTTCCCTGCTCCCGCCTCTCAATATCTCATTTTGGACAGCCTTTCCTTCTATTTTTTCCTTTAGTTGTTGAAGTACTGAATAGCTCCCAAATACACCGGCAGCATGACATGATATATTTTCAAAATACTCTCTTACTAAGTACCAAGGGACTCCTGGAACAAGCACATCAAAACCCAAGGATCCAAGGATCCAACCCAAGTCTCCTCTTCCTCTGGCTTCCTATCTCCCAGCCGTATGATCGCACATGGCCTCTTGACTGACACGTTTATCTCAATCCCAAAATGTTACTTGTCTGTTCCCTACCTTTCCAGTTCCAGATGTCTGGGTAGCAAAACTATTTAAAAATACTGCTCCTGTTTGTTCTCACCCTTATTTTCTTCCTAAAGCAAATTCCTGCTGCAGTTCCCATGCGCTGAGCAGTTGGGAGTGAGAAACCATCCTAAAAGGTTGGATGGAGCCATAGTTTTTGTGCTGGTGTCCCCAGGTGGATGTGTCTCCTACACCCAGGTGAGTGAGGAGGGTGACAAGTCAGTGATGCCATGGCTTTTCTTGCCTGCCGTCACCTCGGTGGAGATGCCTTGCATTGACAAGGGGGTTGTGCCCAGTTCTGGTGTGTCTCATGAAATCCACTTCAGGCCTGAAGGCATAACGAAGCAAACTGGGTTATAGCATTATAAATGGAGCTTACAATTTCCACAAAAAGCCCATGTTTGTGCCCAAAGCAGTGCTGTTCAGCGTTGGGTTTTTTTGCACTTGTGCAGCATCGGGCAGGATGCGACGGGGAGACAGCACTGAAGTAACATGATAGAAAGGCTGTGCATGTGGAACAACAACCACACAGACAACGCTGCTAAAAACAAGGCTTTCTTATCAAACTAAGCTTAAACAAGTCTGACTTGTGCAGAGCCCCGAGGTCATGCTGGCCTTCAGCGTGGGTGATTTTTACCTCTCCCACAGTCAAGGCTGCTGCCCTTCTTGGCCAGGAGTCTCTCTCCATCACTGTGAAGTTTCCAGGGCAGAAGTGGTCTGGCATTTCCTGAGCTGTCGCTCGGTTTCAACAACGCTGCAGCTGTTGCGTAAGTTTGTACCTCTTGTTTTGTACCTCCTAGGGCTCAGTCGTGTCTGCTGCTTAGAAATAATTACATGGGTTATAAATGCTTTCTTACATTCTTCCATGATTCTCAGCCAAGTCCTCATATTCAGCTGGTACAATAAAGCCATTCTAGGTATTTTCTCGTACATTGTTCAAGGTTTTCAGGCACATTCTTCTACGATGGCTCTGCTGCTGTCTTTGTCCTAGGTGGAGTCTGCCAAAGATCTCTTCCCAGAATGATCTTACTCACCAGAAGCAGCATGGAACAAACTCTCCAGCCTGCTAGGAACTGCGCGCTCACCCGGAGAGTTTCCTCAGTCAGTGTCAAGGAAAAACATCCCAGGGTCATTACCCGCAGTACCCATTAGACACACGGCTACGGGAAGAGCCTCTTTGGCTGCTTCAGCCCTAAGGAATGGGAAGGGTGAGCACAGAGATGTCTCCTGCCTCTCAGAGCCGTGGAGAAAGGTGGCACTGTGCCCAAGGTAGAGATCTGGGGAGAGAAAGGAGCAGTCTCTCTCTTGACACTAGGCAGACGGGGAGGAAGAAGCAGATTTTTTTTTGCTAAGCTTGCAAAACAGGGAATTCAGCCAGGATTTGCACTCTTACCTGCCTCTTCCATCACTTAGCCCTACACTTTACTCTCAAAGATCCCAACTATCTGTTGCTTAAGAGTAGAAGCACAGAAATTCAGGCTACATTAAGCCTCTCAAAGCTTGGCATATCCCGAAGTTGTCAGTTTTCATAGAGTTTGTCAATCCAGGGTCCATCTTCTGCAGATACTGGTTTCCACAAGTCACATTTCTTCTGCTCATCTGGCCTGTGGAGCCAGCTATGAAATCTCAGACAATGGCAGATGGAAACAGGTAAAAGGAAGGGAGATGATGGTCATAGCCATGTCCACCAAACTCTTACATTGTTTTCAGCTTTAATTCATTACACAGCTGAAGGAATATCTCCTTCTGGGTTTCTGGGATTAATGAGGACTTTTTCACTCTTGTGAAGCTCACTCTGGAAATAATTGACTATCACAATTTGTCTACTCTGCTGTTCAAATCTTCCTTGCCTTCCATGACTCCAAGCTTTAACAAATAACTAGTCCATGAAAAGTTGGTCGCTGCAGGAGAAGGGAGGAAGCCTGTACACTTTGAAGCAATATTTATGCTGAAAGGTGGGACATGCTCTGAGAGTACTGTGAATTCATCTGCACAGGATGATTCATTTTCAGGACATGGTTCTAGCCACTAATTACCAGAGAAAATACCAGAACTTTAACTATATCTAGTACCTATTTTGGGGGAGAAAGATAGGGCGTGGAAGGAATTAACGTTTGTCTTCTTCTCCCGTCTTGAAAGGAAGGGCTTGGATGTTTCACTTCAGGGCTGTGGTTCCTGAGTAGAGCTCACTTTGTAGTCCAAATTGAGTCATCTCTCTTCCTGAAAATGGTGGGATTTAAATGACAGTTCCTATCAACTGGCTAGTTCTTGGCATCTCTTGAGCTCCAGCCTGATAGATTTAAGAGGAACCACAAACCTAACCTCAGTGTTGTAGGTTGTGCTCTGTGTTAGAGCACCTGTGTCTGTGCAACAGTGGGCACCAAAATACCCTTTGCAGGGAGATTTGGGTCTGTGCCAGTAGAGATTCTACAAAGAAAGCTGACAGCACAAAACTCTTCACAGGTACAACATAGCCTCCTCTTCCTCTCTCAGGCAAGCATTTCCAATGACCAGTACAGGCAAGAGGAAGAGCCAAATTTTGGCTTGGTGGTCACACCAAGATCAGGCTGAACCATTGTGACAGACTTACCAGAAAGCATCACTCATGGGAGATTTGTAAAAGTGCTAATTTTCCTATACTTGCATTTTCATTTCAGTACTAATTGAAGGGAAGGGATAATACTTGGTCAGCAGAAACAGGAGTTGTCTCCCTGAACACACAGCCAGACACATCTGATGAGGACACAATATATTTATACAGACCTTTTTCAAAGTGGAGCCACACTTTAAATATTGATTTTCACTGGCATACAAAATGCTGATATCTACAGTCAATTATGTCACTGCTTTATTATTTTATTTTTTAAATAGATTTTCTATATGACAGGGTAGATCCTTAGTTCTCAGCCAAAAGAACCATCTCAGTAACATGCAATGAACTGTGGGTTTGAGTGAAATCCAGCTGGAGCATAAATTTCAAATCCAATTAATTGTAAGCAATATCTTTAAGGCACTTGAAGAACTGTATCTTGCTTAAAATTTTCTAGTCTGTAATACATATACATTATATACAATAGTGCATATTTTTATATACACACAGGAGACATAGATATATGTATATATACACCAGTTACAGTGCTATATACAAAATTTTTGAACATGAATGAAAACTTTTGTGAGTTTTAGGAAAGTGTATTAAACTGCGCCTGCTCACATGATAAACCCATGGTATGGTGGTTATATAGTTCAAGTGTTCTGTACTCCCAGTATTCACCTAATATTTTACAATAACTAGCATAAAACATCCTGTTATAGGGTTGGATTTAAATGTTCAAACTGGGATAAGTCAGGACTACCCATTCACTTTGGCCCATGAGCTGCTGGTAGTTGCCTCATGCGGTTTTGAATTTTACTGTATCAAAGACAAGACCTGCAGTCACAAAGAATTAACTGTTTTTTCTTCTGCTAAACCAGCCCCACACCGCTGTTGTCCCATGAGGCAAACACTGCACATGAAGATTACTCCAGAAATTCTTGCCTTTGATACAGTCAGGCACAGGGACTCCATTGCCACGGGACTGGGTGAGGAACCAAAGGCTCACAGCCACCCAAAATGCTTCTGAATCCTCAGATTCAGGATTCAGGTAGCATCGTGGCCACCACTGAGACTGGCAATGGCAGCATTGCCTTGCTGTGCCTTTAATTTCTGATCCATCAGTCTGGATTTCCAGAGCAATTTAGTTGCCTTTGTACTGAGATAAGCAATTTGTTTTATCTTTGCAAGAATGGTTGTCTTGGACTTCCCCAGTAGTCATCCCAAGGGTGATGACACATTCATATGACATCTGAAACAATGTATGTGAGATTACCTGACCACAATTTATCAGGGAAGTGGATGAAAAATGCTTTCATTTAACTGATTAACATTTAATTAACATTGTTAATTAACATTGATTTTAACTTTTTCAGCTGAAGTGTAACACTTAACACTGACCTTAACTTTTAAAATCAAAGCTAGGTGCTAAGAAAGCTTGGAGAAAACCATGATTGATATTATGCATTATAATCTAGCTGTATGAGATCTGTGTTGAAGTTATGGAGTAATGTGCATTGTACCATATAAAAGTCTAATGATAGTTAATGTTAGTTAATTAAGATGAACACTGAATGGTATTACCCTGTCTCATATGGGTATTAACATCGTATTAGAGTCTAACAAAATATTATTTTAGTTAAAACCACATATACTGACTCAGTCTAGATTCTCCTGAAATGAATTCTGAATCCGATTAAACTGCCTCTTTCAAAACCATATGATGCTCCTGGATCTCAACACAGCAAATAGGAAAACAGGGCTGTAGTCTAATAAAACAAATGGGTCTTCTTTATCAAGCAAAAATAAAGAGAAAACTTTATACTTATGTTCAGGAATTCTGGGACTACAGAGCAGAGATCTCTACTTTATTGTAGAAAAATGCACTAGATTATTCTGCTCATAAGCTTAGCATGCTCCATTTTCAACTGATAACCTTTTCTTCTGCCTTTTCACATCCTCCCATCCTGAGCTCCTCCTAATGAGCCGTTAATCCAGAACAACAATTCTACTGAGATATATAAAGGACAGGATCAGCACTGCTCCAGATCCCAGGACAGCCCTGTGCATCTTCCCTGACCACAGAGTAACATCAGCGTGCTCCTGCCTTGCCCCCGACCACGACAGGGATGAACTGAGCATTTAGCTTTTTGTAAGCTGTGTGTGTTCAGCTACAAGAAGTTACAGCCCCTTGGAGTGGGCTCAGACCACTGATGGGCACCTTATATACTATTGAGGCAGATCAAAAAGGGCCTCTGATCTCTATCCATTCCCGTGTTGGAGACATCCCTGTACCCACAAACAAGGGGCACAGGTATAGGTGGGATGAATGTGGTGCAGGGCATCAATTAGAGGTTCATAGTCTCAGGCAAAAAGCAGTATCTAAAGAGAAGAAATATGCAGAAATGCAAGAGTGCATATATCCTTTAAGCACATGAATATACATGTGATATTAAATGTGAGAAGGATTTAAAGAGACCGTATTGTACCTTTAATTAGCAGGTGGTGCTTCTTAGCATTGTAAAAGAGATGAGCCCTGTTAAGTGATCTGGAGACGAGCATAATGACTTTAGTGCTCGGGTTATGAAGGGCATTTCTATAAAGAGAGGAGTAGTATTAAACAGCCAAACTCTCCATGCAGTCATATTTATTCTCCATAGTCTTATCAGCAGAGCCAGGTGGTCACAGGTTGGTTGGTGCAGCTGTGGAAGTAAAGCAAGGACCAGATTTCCCAAAGAAAATTTGTATTGCAAGAGCCTGTGGAGAGAGAAGTGTAAGAGGAGGTAGGTGTGAGAGTGAGAGCAAAATTCAGGCTGGCTGGAGCAAAAGGGGAAAGCAAAGAGCAGCTTCATCAGGTCAGACTGTATTTGGAAAGGAAGCTGAGGTCCATGGATGATAGGCAAAACTTATTTTTTTCTGTTTTCCTTCTGAGCCAATCTCAATGTCTGATGATTTTTCGTCAGTGCCCTTCACTTTCATGGCCATTTCTGGCTTCTCTTTGACTCCAGACAGTTCAGAATGTGCTGCAAATTTTGCTGAAATAAGTTTGGACAAAAATGAAATTGCCATTACAGTTCCAAGCATATTCTTAACTCCAAGAGGATTGGGTGCTTTCTCCTGCATAGTAGGTGGCAGAGAAAACTTTGTTCATGCTGAAAACCAGGGGTTTACGTCTTGTCAGGAAGGTGGGACTGCCAGCATCACAAAATCTTTCTGCCACACAATGCCATCTACATTTCTCTCACCATGACCATGTGCTGAAGGCAAGAAGCCTTTTATGGCTTTTTATGGATGTAACAGAAAATTTCAGAAACAGAAGTTGCAGCAGTTTTGAACATGTTTGTGTCAAGAGAAGCTTCACAGTGAGAAAAGACAACTTATTCTTGAATGCATCACAGCAATGTCCATGTGAGGTCCTGTCAGCTCTTGTCTCCTCAGACTGTCCTTTGGTGTGATTTTTGAGTGGCACTGCACAGGACCCAGGTGCTGTGCTACAGAAGATAATATTCTGAGGGTAGCATCTGACCCTTCTGTGAGCTCCAAAGGCAATTGTGTTGGTAACTTTGCATTTGCCTGTGGGGCTCCCTCATAATTAGGCTATTCATGAGCTATGGGGGTTGCTTTCTACTTGTGAATGCTTTTTTTCCCTTTGACTTATCTTTGATTCCTAGGAATTTATGCACTTTTATTCGCTTCAGGATCCAGTACTGTACAAATCTGTTTCTAAGATCTGCAATATATGCATTTGCCCCATGGGATGCCTCCCTGGGCCCATATTTGTTTTTTGTGTGTAAATATGCACAGTGGCCTCACTGCTGCTCACACATCAGAAGGGATCACACTGAGGTGACTGATTATGAATCAAAATTAAAACCACCAATTGGCATTAAAGGTCACATCTTTATTAGAATTATTCCTCCAAATACAATTAGCTGCACACCAATCTGTGGGGAGGAGGAATGGAGGGTTTCTGTGAGTCTGATCTGATCCTGATCCAACTTACACCAACACTGTGTCATTATCTTGAACAGAGCTTCTTCCAGCTGGTGGTAGAAATACAACTCGTCTTCCACGGCCTCACTTCTCCCAAGGGCAACACAAACAAAGGAAAGAACATATTAAGACTCCCAGTCTTAAGGCAAATGGGTTTGTTTTCTTTTTCTTTCTTTTTTCCCCCTATTCTAAGCGATTTCATTCCTTACCCCATTGGGTGAAGTTCCATCCATACACTTGCTGTGGATGGGCTGCATTTCCATGGCAGTCACTCAGTAAAGTGATAGGGTGATGCACTGAAGAGAGCAGGGAACAAAAAACCAATCAGTGGGATCAGTCTGATGAGTTCAAGAGGTTATTTGTGCAAACTGGTTCCCGGTAAGGCTGAATCCCAGGGGCTGCACGCAAACCATCGTAAATGAAATCTAAGATGGAAACATGCATAAGAATTTGAAAAGCAGCTGAGCATCAACTTTAAAAAGTGAAGGGAAAGATCAAGTAGAAAGAAAATGTGTAGGCCATTCACTGGGGTATGAAGTAGAAAGCAGTGGTGAGCCCTTTACTCAGTGAAGTGTAAGAGTGCAGCACAGGCACTGCTTCACCTGCCTCCAAAGTGACCAGCGCTGGCTGCTCCCAGAGACAGCCTGAGGTTGCACAGACCCTTGTGCAGATTATTTATGTTGCAGAAACGGGTTTTTGGAAGTTTATGTATATAATAATCTTTATTAGACCAGCAGATGTGGTTATCTAGGTTCTTCTTCAGAGCTGAAACGGAAGCAGCAAACCTGCATGTGTCCAAAAGCAGGTCAATGTTTTTAAAATATACCAATTGATCTAATAAAAGACATTACTTCTCCCAGCAAACCCTTCCTTGAGAACGTTTATGGTAGCTCTTATATTCCTGTAACTGAGGGCTTTAAACCATTTTAAAAACATTACACTAGATAGCATCACATCTTCTTTATTTGGAAGTTAATTATTATTTTTTATCATCTTTAAAATGTGAGGAAACACAATTGAATGGACTCTTAACCAAGATAAAATAGGATGTCTGGAGGAGAAATCAGTCCTGGACCTTCTCCTTAGCCACAGCCCTATCATATGAAGGGGTAAGCCAAATGTCTCTCCAGAAGTGAGGGGTTTTTATGCCTCAGGAGTTAATAGCAGAATGAATGCATTAAGGGCCATATGATGAATTTGAAGCTTTGTCCTCAGCGCGGTGAAGTTAAAGTAGCACAAAACTGCCTGTATGGAATGGAGTGAAAGTTTGAGGTGTTCCTGATGTATAATTGCACTTCATTCTTAGATGAGAATTATGATGTTAATTTTAGAGGTTTAAAAAAAGAAGGAAACTTTAATTATCATACTTAATGGACACATATTATTCAGCGATCTGCAGCTTTTCTAGATGCTCTGTCATTTCTGACATCTGAAGACAAAATACACTGTCTCTCTCCCAGAGAGACACAGATACACAGGTAAACACAAAATGAGATACAGGTACCATGTTACAATCTCTTCACATCTATTTATTGATGGAAGAAACAAAGGGAGGGAAAAGATTGGGTTTTTTCAGGACGGTTTGGAATGACTTTTCAGGTCGGTTCCCGAAAAAATATTTGCAAGCCTATCATTTGTTAACTGAGTCTGTGCAAGCGGCTTGGCTTTCAAACTGTTCCTCCTTATTGTCTGTCTGAATTCATCTTTCTAACCACAGGGCTCTTAAGCAATGCAATTCCCAAAGCTAAATGCACATACTGTGTGTCTGCAGATCCTCATAATGAGAGTTGCTGCCATGTGCAATACCATGTAAACACCTTTCTTCCTCCAGTTTCTAGAAAAATAAAAAAGAAGGAGATAAAGTTCCTATTGGTACATTTCAAATGCAAGGAATGTGTCAAAAGTCTCCCGAGAAGTCGGGTTTCCTTTATGCCACAGCAATGAAGAAGCAAAATGTGTTTTCTTTCTTTCACTTTGTCAGAATGCAGTGCTAAAGTCTGGGGGTCAGGACCGGTGTCAAATAAACAACTTTACTGTTTTGAATTTTTTAAAGGTTGAAGCTCCAGATAAAACAACTGCCGTTTGCACACAATATGCCCTGTGATCACATGACATGATTGATGATAAGTCAAAACAAATTTTGTTTATTCAGCTTTAAAGTGAATGTGGTGTTCAGATTTTTCTGTGGTTTTGAGTGTTATTAGACAAACAAGGTGCACATATGGGATGTAGTAAAGGTAGGGGCCTGCTTCACCAACAACGTGTTTCCTTTCGGCACCGCTGCGTCATCTGCGAAGCCACCCCGGGCTGGAGGCGTCTGGCCCCACGGGGTGACTGCAGCACTCCCAAAGCCTTGGCTGTGGTTTTGGCTGCCCTGCTCTCCCAGGAAGGCTGTGCACTGGGGGTCTTCCGGGCTTTGAAGCAGCCAGTAGGTGCAGCAAACATCAGGGGAAAGGCAAAATGTTGCTTCTCTTACCGCGGTGCTCTGGCAGGTGCAGTGGTGTTGGAGCATCTGCTGTGGTGAGCCACCGTATGGAACATCACTTCAGCCCACATCACTTCAGCCCCACGGCCACTGCTCACACCAGGAACTGTGTAAAAGAAAGGAAGAATTTGAGAGCAGATACAGAGTAAGAAATACCATAACATGAGCCATTGCTGTGTCATGTTTGCCATAGAGCATCCCTCCTCTCCTCCCAGACTGGACGCTGCCCAGGCACTGTTTTGGAGCTCTTCTTTAAACCAAAGTGCTCTTCCAGGAGCTGTTTTCCCACAGGGTTGTGTTTTCCACCCTGCCTCATGCTGAGCAGTCTCTTCCTTGGAGTAGGGTATAAAATCATGGACGCAAGTGAGTTAATTCAGCTCCTTGTTGCTTCCCCTGGGCTGGGAGCCAGAGCTCGTGGCAGTCAGTGGGCCACCCCCCTATGATGAGATACCCCAAAGAGAGGCACAGACATGTTGTCTTTCTCCTTGTTGGAATTTGTATTTGTGTCCTCATTTGTGTGCAAGAAGAGCAGGGAGGAGGCCAGGGCACTTTGGATGGGAGGATTTTATTAGGGTTTTACTGCTGGGCTGAAATAGCAGGTTGAAAGTGTGAAGTGAAAAAACATCCAAGTGCACAGTTATTTCTCTGTTGTCTAAGAAGGCTGTGATACTTGTTTTCTTTAAAAAATCAAGCTTTCTTATGGTTATGCTTGAAAATAGGAGTAAGCTAAACTTACATTTTTCAAAGAGGAAATCCAAGGAGATTTTTTTTCTATAGCAGTAGAGTTCAGCTGAAAGCAACAATTGTTTTCAATTTTTCTTACAGGAAATATCATACCAATTCATTGGGAAAATACAAATGAGGTCATTTTTTCGAGAGACTCAAAGATTCCCTGGAGAAATATCAGTAATTTCCTAACACCACTATCATTTATCCTTGGCCTTTCTTAAACATATTTTTCAAGAATTCTTAGCATAGCCCCTTACACTGAAACTCTTTCTGTTAGAATAAGATATTTGTTACAAATATTACAGCATATACTTAGATTTTATTTTGAAATCCTATATACAAAACATATATTGGGTTATCATAAATAGCAAGCTACTGAATTATTAATATTTTTAAATTAAATGTTTATTTGCAAAAAAGAGTTAATGCTATTTAGATGGGAAAAAAAAGTTGATGCCTAATTTCATCCCACTTAGTGTATTGTAATTATATGATTACCTATAGAAACTTCAGAGCATGAGTTTGGAAAGATCAAAGTTAGTGAAAAGTCAGCATGTAATTAGTTTCTTGCTTTGGAGCATTAGGTAGAATTACTGCAAAGAGGCAAAACTATCATTTTATAGAGACCCTTAGGAGATTTATAATGATGGTAGACAAATATATGCATACAATATCAGTTGGTGTGCTAAAATTTAATTTTAGTGAGGAAATGTGGTTGAAGGTGATCACAATACATGGGGATGTTCTTATTTTAATATTGGTGGATGTTATTATTAGAGAATCATATCAAAAGATATGTCACCAGGGAGAAAATATCATTTATAAATCACTAATGAGTAGCAAACAGTGTTTAGCTTGGAGGTATAAGACATCTTTTCACAATGTGCATTTATGATCAAACACAAAAGATCAACTGGGGGAAAAAACGAACAGTAGATCTATATTTTATCTTTTAGTTCTTGGCAACATTTTTGATGGTTAAATGGGGTTACACAATGGATGCACTGAATCACACCCTCTCTATAAAGACAGAAAGAGCCTTTTCTGTGTGCAAGAAGGAGCTCATATTTTGGCCCTCAAATGTTGTTTTCTTTTAGAAAAATTCTTAATAGATAACATCCCAGTTTTAAGATTATTTGTACTCAATATTTCAAGGTATTCAAGTCCCTTGTACACTTCTATGTCACAAGCAGAGACAAAAAATGTTATGTTGAGTCCACCTTTGCACATGTGGAAGTTTAGAGGAATTTTACAAGAATTTCAGTGGGTTTGTGATTGAACCTATTACATGAGAAGATCTTTTCAAGACAGAGACGTCACAACATCCTACAGCACATCAGGACCTCTTTTCCCACACACATGACATGAGTATGATTTTAGCATGGAATTAAAACATGTAAGAAGGACCTTGTGGCTAAACATTTAAGATCTAATGGAATAAATGAGGAGAGAGATAAAGCAAAAATGTGTAGGTGAGGGATTGTCATGAGAGACAGCAAAAGGATTACAGTCAAGAAAGGAAAAGACAACAGAGGGGCTGAGATGGGAGTCAGGAGAAATATGCATGGAAAGGAAGGAAGAATTTGAGAGCAGATACAGAGTAAGAAATACCATAGTATTTCAAAGAACAGAGAAAAGAAAGTGCTGGGCAGGAGTGGCAGCATTTAAAGGTGGCATTTTATCTTTCTGGAAAACATTACTCATTACATATCCTAAAAAAAAAAAAAAAAAATGGGAAAGATAACAGCTTTTGCCGGCTACAAAAATATAATACTGATGAACTAGAGCAAAGAGCTGAGCCATTATCCTAAATTAATGTAGACCCAAAGGTCTGAGGGAAGATGGACTTATGTAAATAATTCAGATATTCATTTTAGTGCCTATAACTGTGAACAATTATTTCAGTATTGCTGCTGTATTTGTCCAATACATACGTACGGTATGATATGAGATTCATCATAAAGTATAGAGGACATAAAAAGTTTATTTGTGGATAAAGCAGGGATTTTTACTGTTTTATTTCATGTATATTAATTTGATCTAAATGTCTTGCTTTTTATTCTTCCTCCTTTATTAACAACTCTTTTCATGCTGGAATAAATTATCGCTTCCTGCACTCATATAATAAAATAAGTAAATAGATATCAAGGACTCCAAAATTAAATTCCCCTTCAGAGTAGATCAGAAAGTGAAATATCTCACGTTTGCCTTGTCTTGCGAAACAAAACACAAATTTTGCATCTGCCCCTTTAGGGTTATTTTATTGGCCCTCAACTGGATCTGGAAAATATCATTCATGAACCATTTTCCCAGTCACCTACACCTATTTCTAATGTCTGTAGGACAAACCAGTACAGGGAGGACACTCAGCCAGCATCCCGCCCCAGCGTGGAACAAAAGGATGCACACCCACCCACACATGGATCAGGCTGCAGCACCATGAGGTTGCTGTCACAGCGAGCAAGATTCTTAAACTAAGATTAACCTTGAAGCTCAAATGAGATAAAAACAAATAGAAATTTCTCCACAGGAATAAGAGCTTATTATAAAGGAAAGTATTTCATAACTTGCATAACTTTAATTAAGAAAAAAGGCTGGCAGGATATATTCTATCTCAGCAGCCATATGCTTAAATGTGTGCTCAGTGAGGTGCACAGAATGTGTTCACGTCTCATTATTAACTAAGTAGATCTGTGTGTGCAACTTCCTAGAAGTGCTGACAATATCACTCATGCATTTGCATGATGCTCATCCTTTTGCCCATTATGGAGCATCACGTCTGCACCATACTGAGAGCTGAGCTGTGCTGGTGTAAACTGAAGCAGATCCTGTAGCAGACCCAAGCGGTTGCAATGGGGTTTCTGAGACAAAAAAAATTGATGTGGAAGGGGTAAATGAGTGGCTGAAGTGAAAGTTGAGAGTTCCTTTAGATAAGGAGGCATCTGGCTGGCCTTATTCTAGTAAATGAAGCAGGCAGGAGAGTTTATGATAATAATCCATTGCTTCCAGACAAATTCAGGTCACCTTTCCAAGGAGCACTGTGGTTTTGAGAGGCTAAGGACTATCCAGGATTCCAGGTGCCCTTTGGAGTTGCAGCTGGGTCAAATGTTGTGACCTGAGTCTGCAGGAGATGTTATAGAGGACACTGTTGGTGAGAAGTTTGCCATGCTTTTTATTGAAGAAATCTGTGAAGGTTTCCTCAGTGGTATCATCAGCCTCTGGTTGAACACTGAGACTGATAAAGGCATGAGAAACTTGTATCTATTACTGAAATACTCTGCATGCCAGGACCATCTGCTGGAGTCATAGTCCTTGGTCTCTGAAGCAGTGAGGAAATACCCAATATTGAGTGAAGTTGTCTGTACATGCATCTTGGCATAGAGTAGTGCATGAAAGGGAAACTGGATTGGGATTGACCCAACTTGGATTAACTGGTCTCTGAAAAAGGGGAAGGATGGAGGAAGCAGAAGAGACTGAGTGACTGGTTTCTCTTTGGCTAGATACACTGATCCTGAGGAACCTTGTGTGGATCCAAGCTCCAGTCATGCAGAGACCGTGGCAAAGGGACACACTTCCATGAGGTCAGTGAGCCTCAGCACATCCTCAGACACATCCCAGGCTGCTCATGGAAGCATCTGATGAGATTTTTCCCTGTTAGAAATCAATGGAGACATAGGCTTGTTCTTGTCTGCATATAATCTGAAACTGCCCCAGTAAATTGTATGATCCATGTAGGGCTTGTAATGGAGGTTTCTTTGTTGATCCAGAGACCTTGCAAATAGAAAGGTGAATAATTATATGTACTCTGTCAATTACCTCACTTTGGATCAGCTGATAGTCTACATATGAATTCATAATGAATCCAGAATGAATCTTTGGCCTCTGCCTGAGTAAGTAGAGAAACATTACAGCCTGGACTTCACTAAAAAATTCTGAATTCATAGAAAAATTGAAGAGGAGGATGCTGCATGAGTAATATCTGCTAGAAACTGAAAGGTTAGAAGAGGTCCCAAAGTCTTGGACTTCCATTATCACAGTGGCCCCAGCTCCTATGAAGCTTGGGGTTTGGGTACTCCAGCCAGCAGAAAGCACTGGAAGTATCCTCATTACCACTTGTGTGGCACAAAACTCAATAGCACAGAGGACTTGGGTTTGCCTTTCTGTTGAGAACTGGTAAAAAAATACAACAAATTTTTCTAATAAACATGAGAAAATGAAAGCTGAATGAACTCAGTAAACAGGGGACTATGAAACCTTTCAAAGGCAGCCACTGGACTGGGATGCTGCATTTCCCCAGCTCTTGGAGCTGGATGACTGCTCCTTGTTTAAGATTTTCCCTGGAAAGTTGCATGAAGATGTTTCTCTTTTAAAATTAGATATCCTTTCACCAAATCCTTGTCTGAGGGATCAAGAAGGAAAAATGTTTAGAGGCCAGTAATGCAGCTAAAATATTCACACATTCCTACCGTAACAGAAAATTCCCTAATCACAACAGCTACATAAAGCTGGATGTTGTGTCATTTAGGACTGATCGTGGGATCTGGCATTCAGAGTCTGTCACCAGTTTAGAGAAGTCTGTCTCAATCAGTGTCACTGCTGGCCACAGCCGCCTGTGTAGGTCGCTGTCAATCCAGCTGTCTTTGTTTTAAAATGCTGTTTTGTTTGGGGTTTTTTTGTTTCTCTTTTCTAGGGCAACTACCACATCAATGTCAGGGTCTGGATGCTGCCTCTTAGTCAGACATAAGAGAGATTCACACAGGCTGCTCATCAGTGGTTTAGGATATTTCCTTAGATGAAAGTACCCCTTTCTAACACTATTTCTCCAGGCTCCTGCAATGCTCAACAGAAAACTCGTCTTTGCCAAGTTATCCCGGCTGTGAGTCTGAGCAGAGCAGCTGATGGCATATAAAAACCTCACTCATCCTGTATTCTCACCTTGCAAGCAGTAAAGTTTGCCTGTTAATACACAAAGTTTCAGCTGGTTTTGCTCTTTATTGCACTGTGCTGCAGCAGCAGTGACAATGCTTCTGGAGGGAGGTGGTAAGATGGGGAATGCCTCTATCTAAAGCAGACATTTAGAAATGGCTGGGCCTCCTGCTAAAGCCCTTTGCACATCTGTTGTTTGTGTCCCCTGCCTTGCAGTGATGTGTCCCTGAGCAGTGGCTGTAGCCTTTGTCATCTGCTGGGTGAGACTTATCTCCAAAGCAAGGGGAGAGCAGGTTATTGGTAAAGCTACGCTGGTGCTTTCACATGGGAATCACTGCTCAGAGCTGTGGATAAGGAGTACAAGACAACAGGGTGTAGCTGGCAACTTAAATTCGATGTGTGTATTTTTCTTCCCCAACCTGGCACCTTTCCCTCCAGTTTAGTTGCAGAACAGAGAGAGCCTTTCCGTGAGGTTGTCTTTGGCTGAGCGCTGAGCCTGGGGTGCACAGGATTGCAGGCACTTTCATGCTTTTGTTTTCTGTGTTGAGTTTGGTCATGCTGTGATAGCATTTGGTGGAGGTGTGGGTAAGCGGCAGCCATGGGTCACAAAAAACCTGTATTTACTATCAAAAGCAGAACTGGGGACACACTCTACTTTAAAATAGGACAAAAACTTCATTACTGTAGTTTACACGAGATGTTTTCTGATCTCCACCTCATGCCATACAGGCGAGGTGGCTCAGCCCTGTCACTGAGTCTCATATCTCACATTGTTATTTCCATGCTGCCATTTTGGGCAGAGGAACAAGCTCAGACAAAATAAAAATTGACCTCTGGCCGTTGCTGTGACCCAGCCCAAGGCGGTGCTTTCCTGCACTGTGAAAGGCTGTCTCAGCTTTATTTCCATGCTCCCCAGTGCCTCCTGGCCCGTCAGGGATGGGAACACCACTGCCCCAGCACTGTGAGAAAGCTGCTCTTGACCTGAACCTGACCAGAAACAGGAAGTAATAGAAATCTCACCAAAAAAATCTTTTCTCCTGAGATCTTCAGCCAGAGGGTCAATTTCTGAACTCTCTCTTTCCCTGGTGTAACCACTGACTTTGTTTACACCAGTGTAATGGAGCACAGCCTTAATTATGGAGGTTCCCCTACAGCTTTGCACAAGAGTCGAGCTTGAGTGTGTGTCCAAACCAAATCTACAGAGCTTTTGAGCTTCTCCCATCCCTAATTATTTGTGGGTTTTGGATATATACCAAGAAATTAGTTCACATCCATCTACAATTTTCTCTTTGTTTGATTGGCTTGAGGGCTGGAATTAAGAGAGAGAATTACCTAGAATAATGCCATCTGTATTCCACATAAAGAGAATCCGACCAGAAGCAACAATGCAATGTTTTTTAAATTGTATGATATGATAATACATAATGACATGCTGCACAAACTGACACATGGTTTCCACGAATACCAGTGAGGTTTCTCTTCAAGGAAAAAGTAATGAAATGGAGCAGATCTCAATCCAACCACAGCAGTACCAACCTGAGCATTCACCAGGGACATAATCAGAAATCACATACTCACTGCTGAGGAGCTATAATTAAACTAGATTTAATTTTAATGGAAATTCTTCCCAGAAAAAAATATACCCATGTTCCCCACCCCCATCCCCTCTAATGTTGTTCCACCGTTCCAGGCTTTATGGAAATAGTTACAGGATTCATGTGTTTTGCAACCCCAAATGTTTTCAAAACAAATAGAACATCTTAAAAAATGAAATTAATAAATCTTTTACATTCATACTCTAAA
This sequence comes from Pachycephala philippinensis, assembly GCA_013397055.1. Lineage (NCBI taxonomy): Eukaryota > Metazoa > Chordata > Aves > Passeriformes > Pachycephala > Pachycephala philippinensis. The sequence goes on along the minus strand of VWZT01007078.1, from coordinate 450,812 downwards.
GTCAGTCATGCTGAGGTTGTGTGGGTTCATCAGCATCAGATGCTTCCTGCCGGCTGGTGCCTCCACCCAACACATGTTTTAAATAATAATCAAGTTCAGCCTTTGCAATTATATTTTTGACTTAATGCTGTTGTATGGTAATGGCTCTTTTATCCTACTTTTATCTCTCAACTTTATGTCAGACAGTACTACTCCTATCTAGGGATGCGAAAACCTGATAACTTTAAGAGGATTAATACTGATGAAATGTGCTTTATTAGTTTGGATTTGTTTTATTAGTACCCTGCAGTTTGATTAGGACTAGGAAGCAGTCAGGATATTGTTTGCCCAAGCAGAGAGAAAATAACACCAAGCAGAAAGTTAAATATATATCCGTTTATTGGGCTGGTGCTCTCACAAGCACACCAGCTCTTCCTGTGCCTCAGCCCCTCTATTTACAAAGGGCACAGGCCTCTTGGAGATGTAAAACAGAAACCCAGAGCAGATTCTGCAGTGCAAACACATGCAGCTCAGCTAAACCCTCCACAGAGGGATCACCCAAACCACTGAGACCCTTTCTGCAGCCTGCCCATGTCACTCCTGTGGTGCTTTGAGCACCTGTGCCCAGCGTGGGGCTGCCCCTGGGATAACACCGATCCTCTGAGGCCGTTTCCCCAAATCCTCTCTTTCTTTCACATTTTCCTCCACACTTGGGCACACTGTGAGCAGGCATAACCCCTGTCCCTGCACACCTGGGGAAGCGAAGGCACAGGCTGTGTGGTGTTTTCCCAGTGCTCAGCCACCTTTCTCCTGGGATGGGCTTGGGGCACTTCCCCAGGGAAGGCTGGACAAAGCCACCTGGCAGCAACACCCTGTAAAGAGGCTTTATGCAGAACTGATGAGGTGTTGCTCAGGAATATCTGGTTACCTTCTCCTTGGGATAAATCAGCTCAGGCTGAGTTAAGTGCTGCTGTGTGTGGCACTCAAACCAGGCAGGTTGAAATCAGGCTGGGTCTCGTGCCACTGCAGCCCTGGGATGGCCCCTCTCCTCTGGGTGCTCGTGGGGTGCCCATCAGAGGGTGCTTCGGTGGGGAGAGGAGGTCAGGCGTGTTCCTGACAACCCTGACAGTGAGGCTGGCATCTGCAGGACTGAGAAATGCGGCTGAATATATTCCTACATGTGATAGGTGCATGGAAAACCCATTTTTTAATTTTTGGCAGAAAGGAATTGGAATGCAACTGGGCAAGCTACAGACCCATGCTCACCCTGCCAACTTTTGTAATAATAGGAAACTAGTTACAGTAAACAGTGGTAAATAACACACTCATGAAATCCAGCAGGGAATAAATGATTTGTTCTTATACAGGAAAACAAAAAAGGAGACAGCGCTTTATTTTTTAATACTGTTGTGCTCCACCCACACTGTCTCCAGTATATCCCATAACAGTGTTGGCTTTTGAGAAAAATGCATATAATGACTGGACTCAGCCTTCTTGCACAGAAGCATGACTAGATAATAAAACAAAGATGCTGGCTTACCAAAAAATTCACATTCAACTCTTTGCGACACATTCATTCACCACTTACTTTCTCCATTTTTACATGTAGAAAGAGTTTGGTGACTGGGTTTATTCCTGATTTGTGCTGGTGAGAATGAAAACAGAATGAGCACAATGTTATTTGTATCTGTGCCCAATATATATAGTACATTACTTACAAAATATTTATCTGGGTTTCTTCCCACCCACTACTTTGTTACATTCATCACTGCCTGGGAGGAGAGGTAGAAGATGCAGCAGATGTATGAAGATTGGAAAGGATGTTTACTTGAGGGAGATTTGTTGTAAGTTATGAAACAGACTTTTAAAAAAACCTACTTTCTGATATTTTTCTGGAAGTAAACAACAAGGTTAGTTATACTAATAGATTATTCCAGTGCCCATAAAGGGTCTGTTGCCTTTTCTACTGTGAGCTATTTTTAAACTTAGGAAGTTTTTAGGCTCTCTTACTCAAGTGTAAGCCTGCAACTTTTTCTCATATCCCCCATGGACAGGGAGAATAGTTTATTCCCTGCCCCTCTGAAACAGCATTTTGCATGTTTGATATCTCCTGTTGCTCCCTGACCAGTCCCAGTTCTCTCCTCTTCTCTCAGCCCTATTTCTGGTCCCTACTGGATTCTTTCCAATCAGTCCTCACTCATTTGAGCACCATGCTGAAGACAGGGTGATGATGCTGAAGCTGAGCTTTCCCCTGGGCATGACTGCTCTGTTTCCTTGGCAGGGTGAATTCTGTCACAGCTGCCTCATGAGCCCTCCCCATAAATCAGAAGAAATCAGAGTACGACAGCAGAACCTGGGCATCACAAGTACCCAGTTCTGCTCTAGACAGCACTAGTGGCCAGGTGCATGGTGGGACCTTGTCTGGGGACATGGAGCTGGTTTGAATTCAGCAGATCAGCCTTTCCTTGAGGCTGGGCTTTTGTCTGAGAGCTAAAGTGGCAGTCTTGAAACAACTCAGATTTGCATTGCAACTGCATTGCAACTTCTACTGCATTGCAAGTAGAAGCCTCTTCTGTTTCTCCTTCCACTTCAGCCACACTGTTACAGCCAGGGTCTGATCTGAAAACATGTCCTTCCTGTGAGGTTCAGACCACAAAACTGACTGCTTGCCACATTCCCCTGTTGTTTTTTTCGTTGGGTAGCTGTATGAATCTAGTTTATCACATCCAGCCCTGTGTTAAATATGCTCAGTGTTTGAGCAATCCATGAAGTCAGAAGCTTCCCATGGAGAGTTTTTCTTCGCTTCATCTGGAACCCAGCAACTCATACAAGGGTACACAGCATGGTCCCCGAAAGGTCCTTCCTTGTCACTTTTGGAAAATTTTGTTTCCTCTTGGCTGAGCTGTTTCACACAGAAATGTGGGGTGTCTGTGGGGAGGGCAGCTCACGTTGCTGAGCCCCAGGCTCCCAGAGTGCCTGGGCTTCTCTAAGTCAGGCAGTGGAAACACTGCTGAGGTATTTCCTCACAGTGCTCTCCCTGCTGTGGTGAGTGGGGGCACTGCCCTTGCTGCCACAGAGGATACAGTCACTTACTGGAAGAGGGGGTGAAATGTTGGCTGGAGCTAAGGGAAAAACTCTTTGGGTCTGGGATTTCATCCAGGTCATGTAGATAGTGCATCAAAAGGAGCAGTCAGGACACTCTGTGCCTCATCATCCACTTGGAGCAAGAGCAGAGCAAGGGAGACAAGTGTGGCTGAGAACAGCCAGAAAGGTCCTTGTGTCCCATCTTAGGTGTCCATGAGTTCTATCCCATCACAGCAGTGCTTCCCAGCACTGCGGTGTGCTCTGGGCGTGCTCCCTTCCCTCAGCTCCCATCAGGACCATTTTCTGACCCCACAGGTAACTGATCTCCCATTGTACGAGGCACAGGAGACAGAATAATAAATAAATAAATAATAAATAATTCAGAAATAATCTTTTCTCACATAAAAATCCATGTTCCTAGGGAAAAGTACACAATGCTAAGGCCAGGAATAATCTGCTCAATTCCAGCAAAAGCTCCGATTCCCCTCTTCCTTTGTGTAAGTCACAGACTCCCTTTTCTCCTCCCATAACAATCTCATGCATAATAAAAACAGGGCTTCCTCTGAAAATCTTTTGTTTTCCAAAAATATGAAGAGTTCCAGGGAGAGTCTCCAAGATCAATTTGCTATCTGATTCCAAACAGAGCTGAACAAAATCTCTGGTTTTCTCCACTGCCAAATATTTGTGGTGACATGCAGGATCTGTCCCTAATGTCAGCAGGAATATCAACAAAACATTTCCAGCATGTTTTCACAAATTTGCCATCAGTTCCCAGGCCATTTGGTGAAACTCTACAGACGTCATGGGTTGACTTTGTTAAAACCATCCATGCAGTTTTAAAGAAAATATCATCTGATGACTTCCCACCACCTTTCTTGTCTTTTTACAGACTCTTAAAGTGCTATGTGATTCCTTCAAAATGTTCAAATAATCACTCCTGCTTTGATTATAAACAAAGAAGACTTTAATTTGTCTCTTCAGCCAAATTCAGGAAAATCAGATCCTACTGCTCAGTTGGAGAGGGAAAGACAAACAAATGTAATGAAGCCAGGCAGCTGAAAAAAAAAAAAAGCACTGATTAACGGAGAAAAACAACTCACATTGTATTTTTTTTTTCAAGCCCACTTGTCCTTCTCCCAACAGCCTAAAACCAAGGCAAAAGTGAAAGTGCAACTACTCATCTGCTGTGTTCCTTCCCTGCCAAGGCACCTGCCTGCCAGGGTTGTGGAGCCATGCTTGGACCCTCTCCCCTTGGATGGGGGTGCCCCTCCAGCCCGGGTGGTGCCACCACCTCAAATCCATGAGCTTTCCAAGGCAACAGCAGCTGCCTCTGCCACATTTCAGGTGATGCTCAGAGCAGCTGATGCCCCTCGCCCACTCCTGCCTTTGGGAAAACACACTCTGCATCTCCTGCCTAAATTTGGAGTGGTAGGGGGTGAGATTGAGGGGAATCAGGTGCTGAAGTAAATCAGCTGCTCCCAAGCTTAGGAAAGACAGCAGGGACACCCCATCCCTTCCTCCCCAGCTCTGTCTGATCCCAGTCTGTGTGACTTGCCCAAGATGTGCTCAACAGCTTTCCCACTCTGGAAATCACAGAAACCTAGAATGGTTTGGGTTGGAAAGGACCTTAAAGACCATCTTATCCCAACTCTGCCACGAGTGGTAGGGATGCCACTCAGTAGATCAGGTTTTTCAGTGCCCCGTCCAACCTGGCCCTGGACACTTCCAGGGATGAGGCAACCACAGCTTCTCTGGGCAACAGAAAAGCTGTCATGGTTTCAGGAATGTTTTCAGGGTGGGATTTTACCATTTCAAGGTCTGTGTCTACAGTCAGAGACTCCCCCTATTTGTATCTGTTTTTTAATGGTTTTGCTGCCCCAAGTGCTCCAGGCTCTTACAGGCTTGATCCCAAGAGACTTCAGTTTAAGGGACAGCACATGTAGGAAGTTTACAGATCTCCTAATGATTTCAAACATCACTTACATCACTCTAGAAGACACCAGGTCCATAAGAGATAATGTAAACCTCTTCCTTGCTGCAGTTTCTCTTGAGATACAGCTAAATGCTGCAGACACATTACTGTGACTTGAATGCATATAATAGGTATTTGTGCATGCAAATGGCCAGTTATATGTGAGCAAGTAATTACCTGATTTGCATGCCCAGACATGGTAATTCAAATGTAAATTAGCTGTGCAGTTGCAGATATACTGTGCTTGTATAGTTGCCTATTTATAAAAATATGTATATTTTTGTCCAGCCAAAAGCGCCTTTTACCCCTGTTCAAAATGAGACATAAGTGGGCATTAAGTGGCACATGCTCTCATCTGCCCAGGGGTGAATGTCATCGCTCTGAATATACTTGTGAGAGCTGCTCTGCCCAAACTGGAGGCCAACTTTATTTATAGAATGCAGCCACAAAGGGTTTCTGTCTGACGCCCACCAAAATCAATGCGAGTCTTTCTGATGACTTCAATGGGCTTTGAATCAGGCCCAGAAGAAGCAAAGATATTTCTTAAATTATTTTTAATGGAGGAAGTGGCGTGCACAAATATGTGAATAGATTAGCAGGGAGATCTGCAGGTCTCTGTAAAGAGGTGCTGATTATACAGCTGCATGTTCCTGGCTTTTAAGTTCCCTTATCAAAACCGGTGAAATTATTTTGATGATGCAGAAATCAATAAAATATTTACTTAGAGGAACACTTTGCACCTGCATTTTCAAACTTCAAAACCGAAGTAACACACAAACCAGGATTATATTTTCCAAACTTAGTAATGATGTGTTTTTCCCTATGACACTATTGGTATATGCAAATAATTACTTTTTTTTTCTTTTTGATACAATTTCATTATTTGCATTGCTACTAGTGGTTCACCAATAAAGGCGAACATCACATTAGGATTCATGACAGTTTTCACATTGTATTATCAATATGTGGAAATAATTGTCTGCTCCGGGATTAAATTACATTATTGTGTATCTTTTTCATGCCTAATAAATAATGATGGATGGCTTTTATTTTCATCACCACCTGCAACCATTTAGTCACCCCTTGATTGTTGAAGATAAAATAATAAAAAGCAAGTGTTATGTTGCAAGCAAAAGAATGCAGTCAAAACAGTTGCATGCCTCGTGTCTCTGTCTACCTTTTTCCAGTCCCTAAAGAGTAATAGTTGGTGTTCTGGGAAGGCTGGCAACCTGCAAACTGGCAAACAGTTCTCATAAATTGGGCAAGGGGGAAAAATGTGGAAAACCTTTTTTTTCTCGTAAAACAACAATTATTTCTTAGTGCATGATTCTTAATCTGAAAATTAGGTTTTTGTTCTGCTGTGCAAATCAGTTACATGCAATTAGAATGCAAAGCAGAGGCACATTCTCAGTGTTTAGCCCTTTTAAATAGAAATGAAAACAGCCTGCAAATTGTTCCAAAGTTGAAAATGCATGCTAGGTAATTTTGAAATTCAAAGAAATAAAGCCATGCGTAATAAAAAGCCCACTCACGCTCATTCCATTTTTTTTTTTTTAAATTGCCAATTGTGAAGCTTTATAATAAAAATAGATGTTGCATATTTTGAAAAACTGTGAGGCTCTTTGCCAGTGTTGACATATTTATACACAGGCACACGGATCCACATGTGCACACACAGAGTCCCAGCTCATGTCACTTTTTACATGATCATCTCTTCTACTAGGTCAAGTGTAATCTTGAAATTGTTAGAACTCCTACCTGCACATTCTGATCCAGAAACTCTTTAAAGCTGAAAACAAATGGAGTTGACATTTTTAGTTAAAGCTTACATTAGCTATTGTCACAAGTCTTTAATCACACTAACCCTCTTCAGATATCTGGTATTGTTAGCTCGGGCCGCCCTGTGTGGAGTGCCATAGGAGCCTTTTAAAAATAGCACGGCAATATTTAGAATGGAAAGTTATTGCTGGGTAATTTCATTAACTGCCAGTGTATCAAACTGAGCTCAAGACAAAGTTGTCCTCTTTTTTTTTTTTTTTTTTTAAACAAAATATTCTGTTCTGAGTCAAAGGTTTATTCTCTGTGTGCAGTTTCACATGCTTGGCTCTATTATCTTTAAATCACAAGATGACAATCTTCTCAGGCATACCAGAGAGTCAACCAAAATCCAACAGTAATAGATAATCCTATCAAATGTCAAGATTCTGAGGAGAAGCGGTTTGAAAAATAGGCCAACAGTCCATTACTTGATTTACCTTGAGAGGATGTTAACATTTCTGCAGCCTGCCTTCAACAGGGTATACTTTGCGTTACTAAATTGTTTAAAAGCACATTTCAAGCATTTAGAACTATTTCTGTTGTTTAAATATATACTTTGAATTTTCCATCATTTACCAGCAGTGCTGCCTAACTGGGGAGGTCCCAGCTGGCTGGAAGTGAGCAAATGTGACACCTATTTAAAAGAAGGGTCAGAAAGAGTCAGACCTGTTTAATATCTTTATTGATGATGTGGATGAGGGGATTGAGGGCACCCTCAGTCAGTTTGCAGATGACACCACATTGGGTGGGGAGATTGATCTGCTGGAGGGCAGGAAGGCTCTGCAGAGGGATCTGGACAGGCTGGATCAAATGGCCAAGCCTAATTGTAGGAGGTTTAACCCGACTTGGCAGTGCTGGGTGAATGGCTGGACTTCATGATCTAAAAGGTCATTTCCAACCTAAACTATTCTGTGATTCTATATAAGTAGAAAGTGTTGTTTAAAATAAATGCTTTTCCTCCAGGGACAAAAAAAAACATTGGTGGTCGATGCAGTCCCCGTCCTCAAACACAAAATACCAACAAAATAATCCATTTACTAGCCCAAATTTATGAAAGAAATTATAAATTAATTTTACTAATAGGTGAACAGAGGAATTTTTGGGGTTCCCCTCTCTTGACCTATGGAAATGCTTCAACCACAGACAATTGTACTCAGAAATCATAAGCAGGGACCCAAAGGGCAGTGGTGAGTGCTGATGTGCTTGGACTGCTCGTGTGGAACCATGCCACACACCTTGAACACATCAGCCCTTGCTCACAGCACAATTCAGCATGTTAAAACTCCTCTGTAGAGAGATGCTGTGTGAAAAGTCCCTCAAAAACAATGTCTGTGTTGGACAGAAGAAACTGTACTGGGGAAATTCCCCAAAATTTGAATTGGTGAAAAAGAGGCTAACCTGGAAAAGCTTCCCATCTGGATTGCTGGTGTATTGGAAGTTCAAACAGAGGATCCTCTGCTGACATCTTTCCTTGACCATTTTGCTCAGCTGCAAATCTACCAACCCCTCCTACAGAATGTAAAGCAAAGGGAGAAATTGGGGTCAAATATAACACCTTCCGTGATAACATTCCCATTAGCTACAGCCGTTGCAATGCAGGACACTTTATTCCTTTGATATATTTGCAGTCCTTTTACAGTCAGTCACTATAAAGCAGCCATATTTTCCCTGCCTGGCGCTTTTGGTTAAAAACCACACCTTGTTACACACACACACACACACACACACACACACACACACACACACACACACAGCAAAGGGCTGACCACAGCTGAGGCTTTTCCTTCTCATGCCCAGAGAGATTCTCCCTGGACAGGATGAAACCCTGCACCCCCAGAGCTGGAGCTGCAGGGCTGACACAAGTGCCAGGCTGCAGGCAGCTGCATGACTGCACTATTCAGAGTTTTACTGCCCTCTCCAAAAAAATCATTCAATTCCAAGTGATAAATAAACACTCTCCAAGTTCTGCCTGCAGCTGGAGGCAATCACTATCTTTCTCATCTCTGTGCTCCATCCATGGCTCCATCAATAGAGAGGTAATTTTCGGACTCAGTTCATTAACACCGAGCTGTTGATGGAGCTGTAAACACTCCACCCCGCTGTCGTTTCAAGCCTGTTACCAACTATTCTTTTCTGTTTAGCTGACCTGCCGTGGCATTTAAGATGAAAAATATTTGGTTTAAATTCACAGCAGTTGCTCTGGTCTCTGAAGAGGGCTGACGCTGGTTCTGACATCCAAAAGCACTGCAGCGCCAAAAGAGAAGCAAACTTTTTTGGCCAGAGTTCTGCATAGAGGGTGGGATATGTGGCAGCTTGGGACACCATGAGACAAAGGCAACGCCATTTTTGGCTTCAAATGAGGGTTCTTGCATGTAGAACATACACATACATATCACATAAACAGGCGCCAGGATAAGGACAGGACAAGAAGGCAGAAGGAAAATGGGTTTAGCCAGCAAATATCCCAGTGAGGAGAGGGGACACTCTGTTCCATCTGCACACAGTAGATACAAAATCCTACCACACAGGCAGGTTTGGGAGTGCTTGATAGCTTGATGGATGGTTTGGACCGTGGTTTAACAGGTGCAAGAAGGGAGAAATGAGCTTATGCCATGGCCCACCCTGATTTTTGCACTGCTGCAGAAGGATGTTGGTGGTGGGCAAAGGCACCCTGGGGTATTTCCTTCTGCCCCACAGTTCATCAGGACATTTTGACTCAGGTGCCAGTGAGTTTCAGGCCGTGGTTTGCAGATGGCTGTTCACAAGCTCAGCAAGAGACAAGTGGGGAGAGATAGACAGCACCCACCCACAATGAGCCAAATTAGTTCCTGGGGACAGATTATTTCAGTAAATAGAATGACCAATGCACATGAAATTATGTCTCTGTTCTCATCAGTATTGTCAATTCCTTCACCCCAAGGTTGGCAGAGTCACCCATGTTGGAGGCAAGGGAATGGTTACAGAGAGCGATGGTTCCAGAGCTGCAGTCCCCATGTTTTTGAAGGCTCTGTCGTGGTCACAGTATATATAACTCACTCAGTATGGAATTCTCATGCTTTACAGGCACAAATGTATCTGCATGCTGAGGTGCAGCAAGTGGCAGAGCTCAGAAACATCCCCAGAACATTGTAAAAAATCCACACTCCTGCTTCTGAGAGAGGATGTGCTTCCTGCCTGGCCCAAAGGAAGCTCTCAAGCCTCCCTGCACTCAAGGAACGAGCCACCAAGCTTTTTTGACAATTTTACATGGTACACAAGAGGCAACTCTGCCTTGGGCAGGTAAGGCTTGAAGTTTTAATTCTGCCTTTTTCCTCCTCTTGGTTTTGACTTGATTAAGATCAACCTGAGGTGGCAGGCCAAGGGATATTCACCTTCACCTTGCAGATATGGAGCAGATACCTGGCCCTGGCAATGCCTCCCCCTGCAGCTGTGTGCACTAGACCCACCAAGTAAGAAAACAGCAGCAAGAGCCACACAGCCTCAGCGCTGTTGGGAAGTAGATGTCTCCAAAAGGGCAAGAAAATGGCTCAAGGATCTTGTGATTCGGGGTGAACTGAATCTGCACAGTTTAATGAAAATGGCTATCATCCACATTTTGTTTTCTTTATAAACATTTGCAGAGTGTCAGTAGCCAATCTAAATGTCTCAGCAGACAAGTACATACTGTACTTTGCCTCTTTTTTTCTGGAGTGCTGGAGAAAACATGTGAGCTGGAGCCAGCTGATGTGCTCTCCATGGGTCTCAAGGGCAAACTCCTTCAAACTGAGAATGATCTTCATGTCCCTTCCAAACTTGTTTTGTGCTCTTTTTATTACATCTTCAGAGGTTCATCAAACCATTCCTGCTCCCCATCATGCTTAGGGACATTTTCTTTGCCAGGCAGCTCGGGAGGGTTCCTGACCACGAGGCACAGCCTGGCTCCTGAGGTGTCTAACAATGTCTTGGAATGAATCGTGCCTGGGTCCAGGAAAGATTTGGGAAGAAGCCCTTCTTAGCAGGGCTACAGCCCGTTTTGCTGTTCATTGTGATGTTTTCCTCTTTTAGACGAGGATCATCTTGTCTGGAGAGAGGGCAGTGTGTGTGTGGAGGTAGTGGGAGCTCCGGCTGCAGGGCTCTGTGGCTCAGCTGTGAGAGTGCAGGCAGCTCCTACAACAGCCTCGTTATTGGAAGGTGAGCCTAACAAACCCGCTGTCAGATGATCTCTTGTCTCTTTAAAGCAAAGGTAAAGGATCTAAGAAAGCTCTTTCTTGCTCATTCTTTGGACAGAGACATTTAGATTGAGTGCCGCAGCTCTCCCTCACTACAAAGACTACAAAGGTATTTTTATCTTAATTAGGAAGTTTTGCTGCCCTACTTTCTGGCGAGCCCTTGTCCAGCCTGCCTGTCATCTCAGCCATCACTCAGGCCCCCTCAGAACCAGACCAGCTGCTTTCAAAGCAGCCTTGGCACCGCGCTACCCAAGGGCTGCCGCGCTCCGGACTGAGTGGGAGCATCAGCCTTCAGAGACCAGTTTGAGAAGGTCCTCGGCTGACACGAAGAGACCAGAGCAGAGCCCTGTGCCTCCCCTCGAGGCTTTGTCACCCTGCCACACGGAGGGACAGGCTCTCTCCCCACTCTGTCAGCATATGCCAGCCAAGGCCCCGCCACTTGTTTCTCCAGGCTAGCGCAGGCAGAGCAGCCCAATTCATTGTGACAGAGCGGTTAAGTAAGTGGCACAGATTTCACATGTCAGCCCTCGCCTGCCTAATCCCAGAGCTATCCCATAGCAAGTGACTGGTGAGGAGGTTCAGCAGCGTGCACAGGCAGTACTTAGTACGCTTCAGAGCATGTGCTGCTAAACTAAGTGTGGTGCTGCTCTGTTTTCCACTGCCTGGATCCAAACTCAAAGGACTTCACACGCATGCAAACCTGGAGACAGGCTAGAAGAAGCTTCCCAAAGTGTGAAGCTTTTCTGCAAAAGCTTTAATATATTTGTGTACACTGATCTTTATATCTGTCAGGGGTAATTACATTTCAATTTTCCACAGTAATGTAGTTGGATTTTTTTTTTTTTTTAAATAAAAGGAAAAACCTATCTTCCTCATTGTCATGCCTTAGCCCTGCTTTCTGGAGTACTTATGAAAAGAAAATTCTCAGCAGAGTTTCCTTAGCATTTCAGCTGGGGAAAGTGTCACGGTTTCAGTAGCTTGGTAAATATCTTTATTTAGCTGACTCCTGCTGTTGTGATATTTTTTGGGGCCCTGAAGGTACTGGTAAGTCTTAATGACCCTGACCAGCCTCACCTGGTGCCTCCACCCACTCCAGCAGGCCTAGGAGCCCATTTAAGTTCAGCCAGGGAAATTTGCTGTTTTTTGTGAGCTGAGCTGGAGGATGCTGGTCTTCAGCTAAGTGATCAACCCACTCATCCTGACCACACCCTGACTTCCAGCTTGACCTCCCTGTGATGCTGCCTTGTGACCTGGACTTCTGACTGGGACTGGCCCCCATCTGCAGGTCCTCAGGTACTGGAGAAAGGGGCTGGGACTCATGGGGAGCTGCCATCCCACCATGGCATGATGTTCACGTTGGAGTTTCTCCCCTAGAGAGTGTACAGACCCCACTGCTCCCTGACAACACCCAGGGGCATAAAATCCATGTAGTCCCACTCTGCTCCTGGGAGGGATGAGGCGCTGTGTCCTTCACTTTGCATACAGGGCAAGTGAAGCACAGATCTCATGGGTGTGCCACTGGAGCTGGAGACGTGAGTGGGAAAGAATTGGGAGAAATGACTCATGGCAACTCCCTTGCACCAGTGGTAGTGGTGCAACTGGTTCTGGCTTCTGGGTAAAGTTAAACCAAACATCTCACGAGTGCCAATTGCTGTGTTGTTTACAGTAAATGGGACTGGGTAAATAAAGCAATTGCAAAGACTTCCAGTAAAAATGAAAGGTCAGGCCACATGACAGAGTGGTAAAAGGATGTCTGCATTGCCAGTGTCCCAAAGCTTCTGCAATGGGCATTCAGCTACCAGAACAACAGTTCTCACTGCATTTCCTTTGCTAAAAGAACAGATATGAAGGCAGGATGCTTCACTCGTACACAGCTGATGTGAAAGCAAGGTTTGCTGTTGATGATACTGTAACATCCATGCTATAGGAATGGATGTTGAACTGTGTTAGCCAAAGCTAAGTAACTGCTAGATCATATTATCATCAACAGATAAGTCAAAAGAAAGAAGCTGAGAGTAACTTTTCCCTCAGAGCTCACTCCCACCACAAATGATGTGACGTGCACAGTGGGGTGCCAGGATGCTCATACCACCATGAGAGGCCACGGTTTGCTGCCTCTGCACTGTTCTTAAAATCAGTCCATCAGTCCAAAATCTTCTACCAGTCAGTTGCTGAAGTCCCTGAGTATTCCTGTACTCCCTGATGTACTGTGTTGGAAACATGCCTTTGTTTTTCTTTTCCTGGGACACTGGCAGAGTACATGGAGAGGTACCACTGTGATTTCCCTGCTGGCTGCTGCTAGAGAGGGGACACAAGGCTGGAGAAGTGCTTGGTCTCAGTTGGGATGGTTGTTTTGTCCTTACCAAAGAGGAATCTGCTGTTGCTCTACATGCACTCTCAGTAAATCCACAAACCACAGTCCTGGCAGTTAAGGTATTTGATTTGTCATTTTTGGAGGAATGTATTTCTATGTGGTGGTATGACGTCAAGTCCCTGTTTCATGCAGTCACCATGTCCCCCTTGAGAGCAGACACTTTTGAATTTACTTATAAGCTCTTATCTCCTCTTTCATCCAAGTTTTTTTCCCTCCTTTATGAGAAGAGGAAAATGCTGCTCTTATAAAGTTGCTGAGAAACCTGACTAACTCTGGTGCTTCTAACACCTCAGCATAGGATATCTTAGAATTGAGGCAAAACATGACCCAAAGGATGTTCATTTGTGCCTGATGCTATGGATAGAAAGCCTAGGGGAACCTTTTCATCCTGTGTACCAGACTTATTTCTTTTGCTTCAATAGATTTGGGATTTTTGTGGATACAAACATTATTCATTTGTGTAAAGTTGTACTTCCATAAACATTTCAAATCTGATTTACTGGCAGGTACCGACAAATATCCTGATTTCACTAAAAAGTGGCAAAAACTGCATCTAGGATTTCTTCCAGATTTTCCTGTGGACATTTCTGATTTTCTTCCTTGCTAATGGATTTGAGCAGGAGTGTCAAGAAAGATCTTGCTGAAGTCATGTGGTTCCAAGTCAAACAGTTCAGAGACATCTTAAAAGTTTGTTGTTCTTCAGATTAGGACTTCCATTTGTCCTACTCTGCTCAAGTCAGTAAGAGTTCTTTCCTTAGCAAAAGAACATAAACTCTTATTTTGACAGATGCAAAAGCTTTCTCAGCCTTCAGGCTTTCCTATTGTAAAGCCCAATTGCATTAGGTAAATTAGGAGAGCTAAAAGAAAATAAGTATCACATTTTAAAGAAGTACAAAGCAGAACAAAAGAATAAATTGTTACTTTGCATAAGTTAATATTTAAGGAGCACATCTCAGGCAAGGCAAAGCCATAATCAACACCAAAGCAGAATCTCCCTTAAACTTTTTAGTGAAGAAATTAATAGAAGCCTTGTGCTTTTCTGAAATGTTTATGTTTTCATTGTGTTAATATTCTTTCCATGATGGTGTCTACGTGAGAATTGGAGATAAAATAAGACAGATGTACTGACCATGGTTACCAAGGGAGCAGTTTCCTTAGCAATGGCAAAGCAGTTGTCAAAGCAGTCAATGTTCCCTCTCTCTCACATGACTTGTTTTTACTAGTTTGCATAGCTTGGTTACACAAACAGCTCATCATAAACCTCTCCCAAATTTCCAGGCACAGGCAAACAAGGCCTAGGTGGGTCATTGATCAGAGAATCCCAACCTGGTTTCAGTTCAGTTTCTACCTGAACCTCTTCTTCTGCTCTGTCATTTTTCATAAAACATTTGCCACCTAAAGAACATGAAAGTCATCCAAATGGAAACATAACCACATAGTGCACATTCAGATAAAAAGATATGGAGGTGGGTGAGTAGCATAAAATTGCCACCTGTCCAAAGCACCAGGCCCTTCCTGTTAAGGATGAAGATGGCAGCTAAAACCATCCCTATAAATAGGTCTTGTAACTGCCTCCATGAAATGGTTATTATCTGAGAATGGAAGGCAGTATGATCCCATCTCCCTCATTGAGGCTGAAGAGTGGATTATGCTGCACTATAACACTTATCACTCTCTGTGGGTGCTGCTGGTGGTGGCCATAAGTGTGTGAGGTCCCTGGGCCACGCCCAGAATGGCCCAGCTGAGGCCATTACCCAGCAGGGAGCTACAGGCTGGAGCTCAGAGCCCTCTCCACACCCTCACTCCCAAAGCACATCAAGCTCCCAGGGGCAGCAAGGAGGTGAGATGGGCCTGTGCTGCTGGATGGAAGGTATCAGCTCTAAAAGAATGGTTGATCTCAAACTACTTGGAAAACCCTGCTATGTGTAGCTCTAGGCACTGTGACCACCAACACCAAAGTCATTCAACCTGAGCAGAATACCAAAGACATCAAGGTAATGATGAAACTCTTTCCCATTCTGTATTTAAGCTAAGCAGTTCATTTTAATCAAAATGTGATTAAAAGGGTTGTGTCGGTAGCCCAGTAATGTAGAGACAGATCTGTGCTGTGGTAGTGGTGGTTGCAAGAGGTGCAGTTGTTTGTTCTGACAATTGGCATTAGGAAACAAGTGTTTTCCTTCCCCCTATTTCCAAACAAGGGCCAAACTGTTTCATATCAAATATATCTAAATTCCTGTATGAAGACATTTCCAGGGAAACCCTAGTTGCAGGCTATCAAGGGGCACTTTTAAAGTCATAAATGCTTCTATGAAAAGCAATATTAATATAGCCCAGTACTACCAACTGGAGTGTCACATACAGAGAAAACCTGACTGGACCACTTCTGGATTCATTAAATTCCATCTTGA
Source organism: Pachycephala philippinensis (assembly GCA_013397055.1). Taxonomy (NCBI): domain Eukaryota; kingdom Metazoa; phylum Chordata; class Aves; order Passeriformes; genus Pachycephala; species Pachycephala philippinensis. The sequence continues at coordinate 434,969 of VWZT01007078.1, read as the reverse complement.
TGTCATTGATATGATCTGTCATTTTAAAGCATTTGTTATCAAATAGCACCTGAGAATCTTCCAAGAATTCAGCCCCTCCATGTGTATTCTTTTTCAACCTGTGGCTAAAATTCATTCATAATCATTTTCCAACGCATCCTTATTTACTGCCTGCAAAAGTATGGATCTTTTTGTTCAGGCTTACTGGATTTTAGCTAGACACTGATAAAGAGAAGGAAAAGTGTGGGGTGTGAGCACACAGAGCAGCTGAATGCTGCTGGCCCCCTGCTCACAGCTCGGTGCCATGGGGTAGGTTACAACTGCATCTGTGCTCCTCCTGGAGGCTCTCACTCCATGACTGTAACACTCATGCTGCACTGCTCCAGGCAAAGCTAGGAGTTTTCTTGGGCTTGTTTACAAATACTTCTAGCAGGAATCTGACACCTTGGACAGGGAGGCACAGAGCAAGCTGGGAATGCAGTATCAGGTAGAAGTGTTGCTGGCCTCTGATGTGACTCGTGTGTCCTTGCTTACAGCTCCTGGACAGGGAGGGGAAGCAGGGAGAGGGTTAGGAGCACTGTGACATCTATGAATGCTGTAAGCAAAATCTGTCCCTCCTTTGCTTTATTAGGAAAGCTGCATGGAAAGGGAGGAAAAAGGCCATGGTATGTTTCTTAGTTATTTCCTCTATTCCACATCAAGGCAGTTTCAGATTCAGAGAAGCTCACAGTCCTTGAACTCAATAAACCTACACAATCCATGTGAAAACCAGTATTTTTGTGTCAAGAAACGTGGGGACAAAAGAGGAGGGAAAGGTAAAAGCTACATAAAATTAAGCACTTCTTCCTTTAGAGGAAATAGTGGAAGCTCTTGTTTCTGCTGTGCACAAAATATAAATGCGCAGCTTGCTTTTAAAATTTTTTGGGAATGGAGGAAGGAAAGCTCCAGAATGAAGAGTGAGCAGTGGCAGCCATCCAGCTGATGAAAGAAGGCAGCAATAGGGAAGGACTCAGACTGCTTCTGCAAAGAGGAAGAAGTTTGCAGTTTTAGTTGTAGGAGGAGCCACACCCTGAGGCCAACCACAGCCCTGAGTCATGTCAAAATCCCATGGCATGTATGGCCACACTTCCATCTGCTCCACAGCCTGTTTACCTCAAACCCCAAAGACAAGCTGATGCAAAGGTAGAGGTGTAAGTCACCTGGGTGTGCAGTTTCACCATGACAGTGCCTGGTCCCCATCTCCCAGCCCCAACCCTGCCAGTCCCTCATTCAGCAGCCCCTCAACCACCCTGCAGGGACCCCCAATTACCAAAGTGGCAGCTGTGCAGCTCACTTGCCTCTGGTCGAACTGATTTTTTACCGTTACGGTCCCAACCACCTGCTGTGCATTTGATGTAACTTTTCAATTAACATTCCCTGAGGATTTGTGGCCTTCCATGTGCGCTGCAGCCCCGGCCATTCCCACATCCAGCACCCCTGGGCCGTGTAACCCCCTGCACAAACACAGCAGGCACAGATTCGATGGCACCCACCTAAATCCCCCTGGTTAGAGGCGTGTAAACACGCCTGTAAAGGCTGTGCAGGAGAGAGGCCTAAATGCAGGAGCAAAGTGTTATTGAATGTGACTAGTGCCACTCACACAGACAGGCACAGGATTCCAGCCCGGCAAATGAAGGTGGATACGATAACTGCACCAGGCAGGAGCAGAAGCAAAGCTGTCCTTCTCGATATCAGGGGACCACAAACAGTCCAGGAGCAGAGTAAGTTTTGCTGACAGGTTACATAAGAATAAACAAAACTAAAGCAATAAGAATCAAAAAGAAAAACCAGGCCATTTGCACCACGCTGAGATGGTTTTCAGATCTGACATCTCAGCTGAATACAACTCGTGTTCAATTGCCTGAAGTCTTGCTGGAAATCTTTGCGTGGCTCAGTTTTGTGATGTTTGCGCTTTTACTTGCATCTTTATTTGCAGCTCACAAAAGAAAACTCTTTGTTATTGTTTGTGGGCCCAAGTGTATGAAATATTTGGTAATATTCTTGAGTAGGGTTTAAAACTTTGGGCATGTGCCAAAAGGGGTAAAGACCTGTTCCAGAGTGAGTTTCATTTGTGTCCTCACCCCAGAGCTGAGGGCTCATCAAAAAGGTTTTAAAGTGTTTGGGTTTAGCCCTGTGGAGTTTGCTGCTGATGTGTCATTGGGTGTAAAAGCTGAGAATGCCAGCACGTTGCAAGACCAGAATTCAGCAGAAAGAACTGGAATGAAGAAATGCTGTTGGGTAAATTATTGTCAGAAATGGGATAGATAAACTGGAATGTGAGAATTAAATCACTTAAAAACAGGAAAGGATGATTGAGCTGAAGGGGGGGATAACTG